>CAJPEV010002340.1:35489-46260 GCA_905338385.1 Darwinula stevensoni | reverse complement strand
TTTGAATGGTATTGAGCTACTGCTCTAAGGCAATTATAAGGGAATGGAGTAGGTTTATGTTACTTATAAATTTTGAGGTTTTTTGGTGTTCTTAGCTACCCATGTCTATATCTGATTAACTCTATTAATTTTCCTACCACTTTCTCCAGGGCGATGAACATATACAGTATTGGGCTTCACAGTGGTAATCAACATTAAAGTGTACATATTAGAATGGCTGAGTGCAGCAGAGCGAGGGTGAAAGAGCAGTTCCAGCAGCATGGCTCCCCAAGCACAGGCAGTGATGAGTTCCACGAAGGCTTCTTCAATGATGATGGGGAACCTACATTTGGGGAAGAGGATGAAGATACCCTCACAGTTGCTGTTTCTGCACCACCAGAGAATGAGTCTGTGTCCATTTTTGTTTGGGAAAAGAATGCCAATATTGGTTAGATCTGTCATTTCATGCTAGAGTCAACCTGTGTGAAGGTAAAAGTTGATTCCTGAAAGTACCAGGTTCATTCTTAATGCACTTTTTATGTATGAAAAATTCTATATTCCTTCTGTTTAAGGTTTTTGCTTTTTACTTTGATCTATGGCATCTGAATGTGTATAGACTTGGTAATAGTCTCATGTCACAATCCATAGCAGCAGGGTAAAGTGAAAGATAGGATCCATTGTATTCTTCCAGGGGAGGCAAATAATCACAAGCAGAGAGAGAATTAAAAAATCATTCCTCTCCATTCCAGGTGGTATCACGGACGGTTGGATCGCCAAGGTGCTGAGGAGAGACTGAAGCAAATGAACAAGCCTAGGAGCTACCTCGTGCGGGAAAGTGACCGCAAACCGGGTTCTTATGTCCTCTCTTTCTTTGGCAAGACTGGCATCAACCATTTCCGGTATGCTAGCCCCATATTTCCTGTGGGGAAATAATTCCTATATTTGCTGGCTTTTAAGACATTCATCAGTTGTCTTGCAATCAAATATGAGATTCATGTTATATTGATTGGAGTGAATTTCTCCTTTGATTGCTATATATTGTCATGGTGTGACTGTCACATTACATGAGGTTATAAGGTAGACGTATATGTGTAACTTATAAACTGGCAAAAAATTATATTGGAAAACATTACCATTGTGGATATGTTTTTAAGGCATTTTTATGGTAATTTCAATACCTTCATGTTTTTGGAACCAATTTGGAAGGGTTTTTTTTTGGTTTTTCTGTCAACTCTAACATTCCTTTATTTTTTTACTTGGTTATGAAAATGTTCCACTCTTGCAATGCCAAATCTGAACAGGATAACAGCTGTTTGTGGAGACTTCTACATTGGTGGACGTCGTTTTGATTCCCTGTCTGACTTGATTGCTCACTACACCCATTTGTCGGACCTGCTGAAGCATGAACGACTGGTGAATCCAGTTCCCCCGCCTGAGCCCGTCAACGATAGCAAGCGTGTCATTGCCATCTTGCCCTACACCAAAATGCCTGACACTGACGAACTCACGTATGATGAATCATTGCAAGACTTTGTCTTGAGTCATAGGAACTAGGATAAATGTTTCAGAAGAATGGGTAATGATTTTTTGCACTTATATTATCTCGTCTTGCTTGTCCATTTAACTGATTGATTAATTCTGATTAAATGTTTTTTGATAGCTCTTGAAATGTTAGGCCTAAAATTACTTGACCTAAATTGACCCTAATTAGATGATTGGCCAAAATGTGCCATATCCCGGAATGTGCATATCAGTGGGGAACTGAGCATGCCCAGGTCCAGAGTATTGGAATTGATTAAGGTGCTTAAAGTAGCTCTTGTTCAAAGTAGAACACTACTCCTAGTGATCAATTCAATCCCCTGAGAATATTTTTTAACATTAATGCTAGATTGTAATAGCATTTGATTCTTGCATGAAGTTCAGAAATATTATTTAGCAGTCAACAAAATCTAAGTGATTAGTGATTTCAGAACCCAGGATGTCCCAGAGACAGTAGCAGATTCTAAAACTGTCTTTGATTTATGACACCAGTCCACTCACATAACTTCACTGAGAACATTGAATGGCAGGAGCAGCCTTTGTATATCATGCAGGAATACAAGAGGTATTCTTACAAGTTGCTAATCTTGTGCACAATGAGTTGTGGTCCACTTTGAACTACCTTGATTGCCTCTAAGCAAATAATGCTAATTTATGTGAGTTACTAATTCCCCATTGATGGAGAAATTCCAATGCACATTGTGGGTTCATTTCAGAGTGTACAGCATGATCTTGATAAAATTGGGAAATTTGAATTAGTAAGGTCTTGAATGCTATTATCAGTTTTCCCTTGCAGCTTCCAGAAAGGAGACATCTTTTTTGTGCACAATGAGCTGAATGAAGGGTGGCTGTGGGTGACAGCCCATCGAACGGGGGAACAGGGGATCGTCTTCGAGGAACTGGTCGAGACGCTGGACGATTCCATCGACCCCAACTCTGTCTTCCCATGGTTCCATCCTGGCATAACCAAGGATGAGGCTGTCGACATGCTCGTCAGGGGTCAGTCCACTGCAGGCTATGCATAGGGAGAAAGGAGCGGGGAGCGTCCTTATCTGTTTCTTGTAGAATGGAGCTACTCTAGATTACTTTGTTTTTCTTCCATTTTCCATGGTATTTGAGCCAGACTGACAAATAGGAATACATTGAAGTAGGTTGTCTCAAGTTCATTATGTGTTGGAAAATTGTTTTCAGCTTTGTACCATTTTTTTAGGTGGACCAGAGAGCTTTTTGGTGCGTCCTAGTGACAACTCCCCGGGGGATTACTCCCTCTTCTTCCATGTGAACAACCAGATCCAACGGTTCCGCATAGAGAAGAAGGGGGTTCGTTATGTGGTCGGTGGACGCACCTTTGACTGCCTGGATGCCGTCATCAACCGCTACCGCAAGGAGTACATTGTCGAGGGTCATACGCTCGGCCAGCCTGTTGTCAAGGTCTCACCTTGCATTATTTTGTTGAAGAGTGCTTGAGATGAAAAGATGGCTTTTCTAAGCACAAGTCATTTCTTTGAAAATTTGGACTCTTGAAAAATTCAGTATATTTAAACTGTGTAGCTATGGATTTAGAAATGCTTTTACGGGGAGAAACCTTTCCTTCAGATTCCTTCTATAAGTCTGAAGCAAATAATAATAATTAGCCTACTATGTGTTTCTATGGGAATTAAAAATCCCAGTAGACTGTGGTCTCAGGACTAATATGAGGGGGTTTAAAAAGTTCTGCAACTCAACTTGTAAATTTCAATGGACTATTAATTAAGACAATTATATATTTAATCCTTCAAAGTATTCCCCCCCGGCATCTATACATTGCTGTAGCCTCACTAGCAAATTCTGGAGAGCCCCACAATACTCACACGCAGGGATAGATTTTAGGGCTGAATTCACTGATTGAACAAGGTCCTGGATCCGAGTACTTTATTAGTTTACTTTTGAATGATTATGAGAGGTTCTTCTAGGGCCTTATCTGCACAACAGAGCCTATTTCCTATTATGGTGATGTTTCAATTGATAACATTCTTCTTTACAAACAGCATGATGATTTGCAAAACTTTTTGAACCCCCCTCGTACTAAGTCTGGACTAAATAGTGATACTTTATTTTCATCTTCGATGCACACAATTTAGTGTGAGTGTTGAATTTGTAGGCTCGGTCAGATGCAGAGGAGTATGCATCAAGGAAGGAGGTGGAGCATGCAGAGAAGATTTATGCAACCCTTCGTGAGTGTCGGGAACAGAGTGGGCTCAAGAAGAATCAGGGTGAGTTCATCACATTACTTGGCCTATTTATGAAGATTTTTATGCAATACAATGACACTAGTGCACCAAAGTATCAGATTGCATGTGTGATTCTAGCAGTCCCTTCACCAGCTCCCAATTCATAGTTGGATATGTATCATACTCATAGTTGGATATGGATATTCTCGCTGCTTACTTTGCCCTAAATTGTTTGGAAATATGCAAAATGAAAAAATAAGCTAGCAAATGCAAAATGAGTAAAAATTTGACAACTCCATCAATTGAGGTATAGTCAGCCTTACCTACAAAATATGTGATTCCTTAATTTTCAGGTGTGAAGATGCAGGGTTGGCTGGAGAAGAGGAGTGATAAGATCAAGAAATGGAAGTGTTTCTACTTTGTCCTCATGACTGAGGGAAGTGATACCACCCTTTACTTCTATGACAATCCCAAGGTCAGGCAAGATAATACTTTTTTAAATTCTCTGCTCTTCACATAACTTTGTACTGTCTGTTACTTATTGAATGGCGAGAAAGATGTAGCAATTTTATTTATAGTGTTTCTATTCCAAGGAAATAACATCTCATGTGTCGCTGATATAATTGATTACATTGTTCATGGCAAAAGTGCCCAATCATTCATGGGCAGTAGGTTGCAATGTGTTTACTGAGGTGCCTGACCGAGGAGGGATGCTGATCGGTATGCTGGTTTTTCAGAGGTTGAAGCCGAAGGGGTTGATCGACCTCAGTTGCACATATCTGTACATGATGCATGAGAGTCTGTTGGAGCGGCCCAACTGCTTTCAGTTGGTGGAGAGAGCCCTCCCCTGCCTCGCCACCACCACCTACCTCTCTTGCTCTTCTACTGAGGATGTCCAGGTCATTCTTCATTTCCCCATCCTCTGTTTACAGTTTTCATTCTGATGTGACAGCCCTGCTCTTGAAGGATGATGCTTGAATTATTTCGAGAATTCTGTAAGGACTGATTGTTGAGTCAAATCTCAGCTTATCAGCTTGGGTATGATGATTCAATGATGTAGGAGCAGGAAGTTATATGCTGTTGAATGGAAGCAACTTCTTCAGTAGAAAGAAATGTCTGCTTTAAGAGTACAGAAGGAAAATGTGCTTAACATCAATAAATAGTAAAATATATAAGTGTCAGAAGAATGCTTGCAGTTTTATTGGTTGAGTCAGCGAAAAACAAGTCAATGTTTTAGATGAAGTGCTTTCTCAGAAATCTAGAAAAGAAGTTTCCTAAACTGACTAGACTCCCTCCATGGATCAATTCCTACACATCAACCAACCCCCTCTCCAATTAATTTCCTTACTAGCTTAATCAGAAGCAAAAATGAGAACTGTGCTGAGACATTTACTTAGAAGCAGTGTTACATCTAGGGTCCTAATTTCCATATTTCCTGAACCAGTTTAAGAAGTAAAAATACCTCTGTGTCCTCATCCAATAATGTGTCTTAACTACTGGCACAGCACATGATTTCTTGGGTTTGCACTATGCATTGATAAGTCTCCTGGATGGATTCAGCTGGGAGTAGTGTGAAGTGGAGGATGGATATCATTGGCAAATGCATGTAGAGTCATATACATTTTCATGTCAAAGGTTATTTATACCTTTTCCTGTCTGGGGTATACCAACCTTTTGGGAACATTGATATGATATTACATCGATGCCAGGGAAAGGGTAATCGAAGGATTGAATGTGGCAAGTTTCTTGAGTAGAAATTAGTTATGTGGTATGGTCTAAGTTGATGTGGAACAAGCCAGTTAGCTCCGCTGAACACAGAATAAGCTCTCTTCAGAATAGTTGGCAGATGCTTCATGTGGATAGCTTGACCATATTTCCATCTACTGGATGTTGACTCCATTCATCCAAGTACATATATATAATGGAGTGAAAATATGCAAGACTGTAGAGAGTGAAAATGGGAAAAGTAAAATGAATTGAGAAAAGACCAAGAAAATTTGTTATCTTTCTTTGATGAATCATGATATTGTGACATAAGATCTGTGGATCAGTGTCCCATGTACAAGTCAGTTAATTGTGGGTATCTCATCCAGGACTGGATGGCAGCGATCAGGCCACACTGTGTGGCACAGAACGCTCGTGCGCCGAAGATTGAGCGACTCAAGGAGCTCCGATGTCTCCAGATTTCCATCATGGAAGCCCATAGGTCTGCCATCCCCTGATACCTTTTTTTTTGTGTTTCTGCATCTTTCATTGATGAAGGCTGTCTTTCTTCAGGCTTCCAGCAAAGCTGGTGCCCAGTCCATATTGCATTGTCTGCTTGAACCAGGTGAAGACATGTCGGACCAAGGTGCAGATGAGCACAGATCCTGTCTGGGATGAGGAATTCCTCCTTGAGTCAGTGGTTCCCTGCTGTCTTTTTCTTTCTCTAAGGCTTTTGATAGCATGTCCTTGGCACAAGGATTATTTTAAAATGTTCAGATATTCATCTTGTTTTGCATGGAATCAGGTTATTGGGTGTAGATTGTTTGTCTTTAATTAACAAAACCATATTTTGTGAGAACCACCATTACTTTGAAGATGTTTTTCTCTTGGTTAAAAGCATATCAATGGTTGCTTCATTTTTCTTCACCAAGTCCTTTTCACCCTCCCCCAAAAGAAATGAAAAAAAAAAGAAAGGATGAAATACCACTTCTCCCCTTTCTTCCCCCCCTCTCTGTTGTCCTTTTTGTGTGGTAAATTCAGAGGATGCTTGCTATCAGGTTGAGCATTACCTTGGAAACATGCATGCACTGTGTATGTAGGAGTAGTAGGGTTGCTAACTGTCATATTTCGACCAGGAGACTCCCGGTTTCATCCCTTCCTCCTAATCAGTTAGTAAAGAATACCAGAATACCACCATTCTTGGCATCACAACTTTAGCTTGTGAAAGATACTCCAGCAGGTGTGGCTTGAACAACACTTGACAACCCTAAATGGGACGGGGGGGGGGAGACACAGAGGTCAGGCATGTGGTGTCAATTGATGAAGAGGTAGGGGGATCAAGCTGATGCTTATGTTTAAACCCTTTTTCTCAGGTTTGATAGCTCCTGTGACACTTTCCTTGTGCTATTAATAGCTTTAATCCCTATTTGGTTATGATTTTGCTTCCCAAAGCTGTAAGAAGGATGAGGAATTTCAATTTTGCTTATGAAAGAATTTAATGGATCAGACATGTGGTAATGGTCATTGTTGGAAGAGTGGAGACTTGATAAGAAATGGAAAATTTTGCTTCTGTAATATCTGAATATTGCCTCTGCTTGTGCTTCCCCCATACTCCTTTCTTCCGTTCTCATTCACCAAAGGACATACATTAGGAATATCAGTCAAACATTTCCATATGAAGTGCATGCATTTTCATAATATTAACCAAAAATTGCAGGCCTTATTGCATTGGTTACTGGATTCTCCATGATAAAGATACAGTGAACATGGGGAAGATGCTTATTTTCCTCTCTTTCAATGAGTTCATGTACTTGTATGTCTTCCTCTGCTTTCAGTGACATCCCACCAGATGTGTTGACAGTTTCAATCCAGGTTTGGAACAAGACAAAACGCTCCAAGGATGCCCAGGTGGCTGAACTCACGCTTGAACTTCAAAACCTTGCCAATGGAGAGGAGGTGAATCTTAAGTTATCCTTAAATTCCTGTTAGTCAGGATAAGGCTTTTTAGTGGTGAACATTCTGAGGCATCATTCCATGGAAAGATGAGGGATATTTCAAGGAAAACAATCCAATTTTACCAATTGGCAAAGTTTAGAATGATACCAGTTGAGCAAATTCAAAGCTGGAAAATGGGAACAAGCATAATTTCCTATTGCATATTCTTGGAAATGGATGAAGATTGTGGTTTTTGTATCGGTTTCTTTATCTATTTATAGTATCTGTTATGCGTAAAATACTGCATGGGATGAAAAGCCTTAATTCCACCAGTGGGAAGAATACTCTTAAGAGGAAAAAAAAAAGAAAAAAAAGGATACAATGTGAAAGTCTATAATAGACCTTTCATCCATGAAGAGGGAGACCAAGTATCCTGTAGTGACTACTGCCAGAGGCTGTATTCCATCCTCTCATTCCCAACAGAAGCCGTTGCAAATATCCTTGGAACTTTTATGACACCCTCGTTTTGCCTTTCTGCTGATGTATATACGTGGTCAGAATTTTCCCCATCATTTTTGAGGGACTCTATTTAACTGCAATTTGGTCTTCCAGACAGAGACATGGTACCCTCTGTTAGGAGTGACCCCAGTAGGAGATTGGGGGTCCATGCGTCTGCGCATTCGCTACCTGGATGACCTCCTCATGCCCAAAGAAGAATACTCAACCCTCCTGGACATTCTCCTCGACTCAGAGCTCACCGCCGTGAAAGCCCTCGCCGACCGGTGTCATGCCGATAGAACTCCTCTCGCTGCTGCACTTCTCAGGGTTTTCAGGTCAGACATTACTCTCTGCATGCTTCTATAGACTGCTTCCATGGTGGCTATGGCATACTCCTGGAGAAACCTAATGACAAATCGATCGAGTGAGAATGAAAAGAAAGACTCGTCTAGATAGTCCTGCATCTGGATCTTTAATCGACCGGGCGTTCCAAAAATAGCCTTTACATTGTTAGGATCGAAGGAGAAATTTCCATGCAAATCCATAGAAGGAATTAGAATTGAGCTCTACGTGGTACCATCGGCAGCCAGCATCGATATCGATAGACATGGAAGGAGTGAGAAGCTATGGATCAGGAATGAGAGGAATTGCGATGACGGTATGACTGCAGGCACCAGCGGCAGGAAGCGAGACTGCTGCAAGGGATGTGCGAGTTCGAGATAGGACGCGAGGACGAGACGTCGACGCTGTTCCGTTCGGCCACGCTCACCACGACCCTCATGGATCTCTACATGAAGGCCGTCTGCTTTGGCTTCCTCGACGCAGCCCTATCCAGCATCATCCATCGGCTCGTCGAGTCTCGCCAGTCGTGCGAGCTGAATCCCTCGAAGATGGATAACCCAAACGATGCTTGCTCCAATGCCGAGTTCCTCCTCGAGATCCTCGACGAGCTCACCGATGCTATTTTCATGTCCTCTGATGCCTGTCCCAGGTTTGGCTTTTCTTTGGAAACTTTTTTTTCTCCAAAAGATCAGAAACTAAGTTCTGTTTCGCCTATTGTGGCATCGATAGCCCCCTGAAGTGATGGTTTCAGAATTTTCAGAAAAAGCTAACATTTCAGCTCTTAATTGCTTAGGTACTACTTTTCAGCACTATGAAACGCAAAATTCCACCTTTGAACAGAATATTAGGTTGTCAGATGTAAATCTCAGATATGCCTGAAGGTGTTTTGCTAATACAGCATTTTGTTTACATTGTGAATCCCAACCAATAGTTTCGGTCTGATTTAAGGTTCCAGTCTTGTAATATGTCTGTATTGAAGTATCTGTCTTTCACCTCATCTCTTTAGGACTGTGCGATATATCTGCGGATGCCTGCAGCGTAGTGTGATGGCCAAATGGCCCGAAGAACGCTTAGTGCGGACGAGAGTCATCTCGGGCTTCATCTTCCTCCGCCTCCTCTGCCCTGCTATCCTCAACCCTCGACAGTTCTCTCTCCTACCTGGTCTGTCTCCCATCCTTTTTCGTGCCGTGTTTAAATCAAATGCTTTAGAAAGCTCTTGCTGGTGTTTGATCTGATCATGGTCATGCCCCAGTCAAATTTAGTAATTATATCGATATGTTGATACTAGGGGTGAAAAAAGTTCGGTAACCAGGTTATCGGGAAGGCAAGGCAGGGAGAAAAAAATGAATAACTGAGAGAAAGAAAGCGAGGAGGAATAAAATAATGCGGAGAGAAAGAACGGGAAGATGAGAGACAGAGTGTTTGGGATGGGAGGTAGTAACGGATTAAAAGAAGGTAAATGACGACTGTTTGTGAAAAGATAGCGGAACCGAGAAGACATCTCCAAGCGACTGACGTCTGTAAGTTCAGGGACGAGGTATTTTTTCTTCCGTGCCGAGTGCGTAGGCAAAAAAGATCTCGTTCGCATTTGCCACGTATCGAATTTTCCTGACTCGGACATCTCTCTCCCTTACCATGACTATTGCGACTGCTAATGTCAACTTCAAGAACAACACGAGATAAGAGGGAGTTTTTCTCCCGCCGATCGTTGATCTAGCCTCATTTCCAACTGTGGGTGATTTGATTTTCCTCTTGCTCTCTCGTACCCTTACGAGTGTCAGTCCGTAACGCCGTAATGCAGTGGTCGGCAACCGAATTCCCCGGATGGTGGAGGGATGGTTAAATGGCCGAAATCCATTAGGTGTCATTAAAATGAACATTTTAATGAACGTCTAAAGCAGCGGTTCCCAATCTTTTTTTAGTTGCAGCGCTCGTAAGGACACTTGAACTTTCCACGGCATACCCAGCCATTTACTTACTTTCAATGGGAAACTTGTGCTTGCTTCGCTGAACACAGCAGTTTGATACGAGGCGTGATTGTGCAGCTCTCAGCTCGTTTTCCACTGAGAGATGACGTTCCCTCTTGTTTTTAAGTTTTTTCGTTTTTTTTTGTCAACTTTCAAATCTCACGGCACACTTAAGCCCTACTGGCGGCACACCGTTTGGGAAACACTGGCCTAGAGTCATATATGCAGTCGAGTATCTACCGTCAGACCGTTATGTGCGATATAAAAAAAAAAACAACAATTGTATCGATATGCAATAATCGTCGCAATAATCATGGTATTATGGAAACAGAGAGACTCCCATCCGAGTCGGGAAAATTCGATACGTGGCAAACGCGAACGCTACGGTCCGATCTCATCCTGCACTTCACTTACGTGATACTGTGCCAGACCTGGTACATAGCAGTTCCTGTGTCCCGTCGAGTCGTGTGCATCTCGTCGCTGAGAGAATATCTGCTGGTGCCAAGCGACGTAGTGCCCTAATTGAACCTTCGATCCCTTCGGCTCAGGGGCGGATACAGGGGGGGGGGCGGTCGCCCCCCCCCCCCCCTCTCCCCA
>CAJPEV010002340.1:0-34832 GCA_905338385.1 Darwinula stevensoni | reverse complement strand
GGGGGGGGGGGGGCGCCCCCCCCCCCCCCCCTATCGCCAGGTTGGCATTTGATTTATTAATTCAAAATAGTATCTGCATTAAATTTTATTGGAGCCAATGAAATAGATACTCAAGTTCTTCCCCAGACGAAAAATAAAAAAGGTGAAAGGACGAGGAATGGTGGTAGGGGGGGGTAGGTAGAAATTTGGGAACCGCCCCCCCCATGAAAAATTTGAACAATTTCTGTATCCGCCCCTGCTTCGGCTTCCATTCCGTCTTCATCTCCAGTTCGCATTTCTTGTGAAGAAGCATGACACGTTGAAGTTACGTGCCGTTTCGGAGGTCGTTCGCCGCCCGAGAAGACGGAATTCGAGTATGAATTCGATAAAATGAATATTCCAGTACAGAAATGAAAAAGCGATCGAAGTGCTTCTCTGCAGAAAAACCTTTGAATACCCTTTCGAATGACATTTCTTCGATTTTAATAAATGACAAGAATTTCCCAGGGGGCTATGCCCCTCTGTGCAATCCCCACTCGGCTAGAAATGTACTTTTTTATACATGGAACGCTTGCGCCTAAAATCCGCATCTTGCTATTTTATGAAGATGGCTAGCCTATATGACAATCCATCGATTTCGCAAACCTTGCCAGAGCGGAAGTGAACAAAGATGGCTGAATCCCCGCGAGAAAGCAGCGGATTGTGATAATGTGATAAAATTCCTCGTGGCTATAGGTGAAAGGGCCGCATCCACGCACAAACGGCTGCGAAATATTTTGAGCCACAAGGAAATTTGTCACAATCCACTGCTCTCTCGCAGGGTCCTCGGCCATGATTGTTTACTTCCGCTCTGGAAGGGTTTGTCAATCTACGAAATTTATGGAATGTTATGTAGGCTTGCCATAATCATATAATAGCAAGATGCAGATTTTAGGTGCAAGCGTTCTAAGTATAAAAAATAAAGCCCACAAACTTTTCTACCCCCCGCCCATGGTATAAGCGTTTTCATGCCTATTTGTGGCTTAAAATTGATCTTTTGCCAAACCCCCCCCGCTTTTGCCTCTGCCCAGCCCTGAGAACTTTTTCCACCTCTGGTTGATACAATACATCCTGAGTCAGTGCAGTGCACTGCAATGTGCTTGGGCTTACCTGAAATATGCATAACAATAACATGAAATGAGTTTTTATTTTCATGAAGGCTGGCGGGACAATTTAAATCTTTCGTTCAACGGGTTGCTTTCTGCGCTCTTCTATTAGCAATGATGCTTTATTGTGGTAGAACGTTTTTCCTCCTGAGGGCACGTTTGGACCAATGCATCAGAGAACATTCTACTTTGCACTGGGCAATCATTACTAGTAGGCCAGCCACTGAAGTGGAAGACCACATCCGTAAGAATCTCTCGTTCTCGTCCTTGCCGTGTCGGGTTTGCAGAACCGCCCTCGCAGCAGGCGACGCGATCCCTCATCATGATTGCCAAGTGCCTACAGAACCTGGCCAACTTGGTAGAGTTCGGCGGGAAGGAACCTTACATGGAGGTGGTGAACCCGTTCATCCTCAAGAACAAGGAGCGCATGATCGTCTTCCTCGATCAGCTCTCGGTGGGTGGGAATTTTTCTGCCGCGGCTCACCGGTGTTCGATGTGCAGTCGGTGAGTATTTTTTATGCTGGAGTTTTTCGATGACGTGTTCGCAGCAGAACGTGAAGGAGAAGCCGCCATCAGAAGACATTCCTGTGAAGAGTGATCCAGCCAGGGACCTTGCAACCCTCCATCATATCTGTGTCACCCACCTCCCTGATATTCAATCCATGGCCAAGAACCAGGTAAGGACTGGTTAATGTTAAAACTTATCTGGTTTTAAACGGTGAAGTTGGACATTAATGTTGGGTGGCATTATGCCTGACATCTGAGGATAAGATATCATGTTAGCTTAATATTTGACCAACAGTACGTGCTGTGAGATGTTCTGCAGATTCGACTCATGGAGAGCTCAGTACATGGGCTGACTTTGTGGGAGGCCACAAGTACTGTTGTACTTGTTTTATTTGTTGGAGTATATTTTGCATTTCGCATTTTGCTTTTCCAGCAAAGAAATGCGTTGAGGGTCTTGTACATTTTTCTGTTACATCCTGTACTGGAGCTTATCATGCCTTCATTTGGTGAATTTGAACTATCTTTTCTTGCAACTTAAAATTTCTTTCTCGCTCTTTGAAGCCGGCTCTGAAGAAGCTGGTGACGGTGACGGAGATCCTGACCAAGCACAAGGAACGCTACGCAGAGATGATCAGGTAGTGTCCCTGGCCGTTGGAAAACCGTTCTCAAATCCCATTGTGATACCGTATGCGTTTGTGTCCTGGTTGGCTCATGTTTTTTTGCATACCAAGTTATCATGTTTGGTGCCAATTTGATCTGCTCCTCACCCAATGTATTGTAATCCATGCTCAAGCCATCGTATTCACCTGCTTCTCCCTTCCTAATTGACATTTGTGATACCATCTTGCTTATCTAATTCCTCTAATTTTTTTTTCCTTGCTCAGTTTTTCTATGAGAATATATCCAGTCACTGATTTGGATGTCTGTTTCAATGTCTCGGAATCGATGGACCTCGACGAGAATCTGTTCATGAGGAGGCACAGATGAAAGGAATGACTGATTCTTCTTAAACTTGTCTTGTTAGTAAGCCAGAGATGATATGTATGAGGAGAAAAAGTGATGTGTCTCTCACTGAGTTTCATGTTTGACGATGAAGAGTTTATAACAAGTTAATGTGAGTTGGTGATGAGAGGAAGTAGCTTTTAGCGAGCCCCAAGAGGTGATCTATAATTTAGCTGATGTTCTTACGGAGGAGGGAAAAATATATCTATTATCCAGAGGTTATAAAAGAGGATATGGGTTATCCAGGTAGCCTTTAGGAATTTTACTCAAATTATCCCTTTGTATCCAAATGGCACGGCACTTCAAATCCTGTTATTAACGTGCAGCTTATGGTTAGGAGCTCTTGTCTGCAACTTCCCTTCGTGCGGGAGTTGTTGGTGCTAATCGATAGAAAATCAAGGGAAATCGTTAGATGTTGCCATCGTTGCTAGTGGTTATTCCCACCCTTTATTCTCTATCGGTAGCATGCTCTCTTTACTCTGCAGACGACATAGGTCGCTTGCATGCAACTCACGAGCACCGGTCACGTTGGGAGACGGCTCGTCGTTCGGCATCGCACGACATCCATGCGAGTTTGGAAACGTGCGGTGAATGTCTCGTCGGATGGTACGCGTGGCTATGCAAAGGGAGAACTCGTTTCTGTCGTTTACTAGCGGACTTTTGTCTCCCTTATCTATTTTTCGATCGTTAATAGCTTCGAGGACGTGGCTCACCCGACGATGACACTCGGATGCCCGAGCAACGAATGCCAGCTTTTGAGAAGCACCATTTCTTACGAATTTGAATCGATTCGACGGGATGACGACACCGCCGGGGCATCACCTCACGGAACCGTGACGTGTTGGAAACGGAACCGTGCCGGCTCGAGAGGAGGTGAACGTACCGCCGCAAAGAATCCAGGGCAAGACTTCGAAGCATATCGGAGCAGAAGCACCGAGTGAGTCTGCAAAAGTTGTCGTGAGGTTGCAGATTCGATCGTTCGATGACGGAACGGATCGGGGTCGCCCGATTCGTTCGTGCTCGTCCAGACGACACCCGATTCGTTTAGATGGCTTCCCCGAGGCAGAGGAGAGACCGGTCCGGATTGAGTCATCGTCGATGCTTTACCGAAAGATTTATCTCGGGAGGAGCCGCAGCCGCCGTGCGCGTATGAAGACGTGCGGGTGCGTGGGCAAGCGACCCTCCCCTACTGAGCTACCTCCTTCCATGCAGAGCTACCCCTCGTATTTCCTTCCCTCGGTTCCTGCTTTAAATTCGAGGGAGTCGAATGAGGCCCGAGGAGCTAAGTCCCATTCTGCGAGACCTCGCCGCGGGATTATTTTTGCCTTTTTACGGTCTCCATTTCGATCGCGTTCCGTCGAACGTTTCGCCACGGCACGAAACTCCGCCTCGAGTATCTCGATCGCGATTTAAACCGAGGGTGCGACCGTCTTCGGGTCGGAACCTCGAGTTCCCTTCGCGGTAGTAAAGGCCAGCGGCTCGGGTCGGGAACGCAAGACTCCGGATCGCTCGCTGCACCTGCCGGTCTCCAGATCGACCTTTATTTCTTGGTGAAAGTCGCACCGAACCCGTGACGTGGCGCTGCTCTTCGCACTCGGCACGGAGGGATTCTCCGTGCAAAATCGACAGGTTATGTGCCGATCGGAGACGAAAGACCGCTCCGACGTTCCGTCACGAACGGAACGGATTCGTGACTCGGAAGGCTCCGTCGGGCGCTCCTTCGTTCGGAATGTACAGTATAAAGAAAAGCATAGAAAGCGCGCGAAGTGCACTATAAGAGCAAGAGGAGTTCTCGTCGTGCTTCTCGTCGTCTCCTTCGAAACGATGCCGAACGGACGAGGAAAAATGGTCCTTTGGAGCGTTCTCCGATCGAAACGCGACGACTCGACCCCGGATCCCTTCGATCGCGTCGCTTCGAGACGAAGGGTACGGAGATCGAAAGGATCCCGCGCGATGCGATCCGACTTCGGTGACCGCTGCGGTGGGATCGCGACGGTCGCGTCGGTCGATCTCGAGACGCTCCGCGACCTCCTCTCCGAAGTTGTTTCCTCGACCGCTGCCACCTTCGCTCTGCCGTGGCTGCGTCTGAGACCCGCGTCGACGAACGAGTCGTGGAAGAGCAGGAAGTCGTTTAGGTGCGCGAGAGCGGAGACGTGGATGTTCTCCCACGGGGTCTCGCAGTGGAGGCCGAACTTCTGAGCGAGGTAGGCGTAGGCGTTCGCGTAGATCCCGAACGCCATCTGGGTCATCTTGGAGAGGGTGACGAACGGAAAAAAGCCTCTCGAGATGAAAATGCAAAAAAAAAGCCATCCGCGTGATTGCTTCATAATTTCTCATTTATATATATTTATACGCATGAGATGATTAAAGACCGTTAACATTCGATGAATTGCCACAAATCGTTCTTTTGATACATAATTCATTTTTCGCGTTCGTTCATCGAGAATGGAAAAGGCAAGAACATCGCTCGATCGATTTGTCATTAGGTTTCTCCAGGAGTATGCCATAGCCACCATGGAAGCAGTCTATAGAAGCATGCAGAGAGTAATGTCTGTGGGGGGCGCTGAGGCCACGATCGACGGAACATTCTTTGGGTCAGACCATTTCTACTTTTATTTTGTGAATAATGTATCTGTGAAAACGTACTTAGGAAGTCCGTTTTTTTTTGTAGAGGAATGTCCTTCTCCGGTGGACTCGGATACGTATTTTATTTATTTATCGTTTTGCAGTGTTATTTATTTAATTCGTTTTCTTCATTTAAAGTTTGGTCAAAAGAAAAATCCGGCGGAAGTTCCAGGTATGTATCATTTTCAAGGAAAACGTGTGAAATATAGCATCTTAAACAATAAACTAAATAAATTTGTTTGAGATAGTTAAGGTACTATTCATTTCATCCAATCACGACAAAAGAGAAAAAAAAATCCAAGGGGACGAAATTCTAGCAAGTGATACGCGTGCGTGAGTCCGTATGTTGTGAATGCCTACTTTTTAGGGGAAATATACCAAAGGCCGATCGGTTATGAAATAAAAAAAAAAAAAAACATTTAATTTTTAATGCTTAAAGCCACTCCTCGTGTGGGAATCGGGCTTCCGTAGAATCACTGAGGTGAATTCTTCGTTCGAGTCTTTGGGAAGAGGTTCGTTTGGATTTTGTGCTTCGTCCGTCGATCGGCTGCTTCAAACCGATTCTTCTTTCGATCTGCTGCGAGCCGTGTCGTGCGAGGAGAAAAGAAAATAACGATTTCTCTGGGTGTTTATCTTGGATGAATATCGGTAAAATCGCAAGCATCGTCGCGTCGAGTGCCGTAACGTTATCGTTCCAGAGATGGAGACCGTGAAGAACCGAGAAGGGAGCAGTCGAGTCGACGAAGTCGTGACCTTCTGCGCGACGTGCATCGCGACGTGCATCGTGCAGAAGGTCGTCGGAATGGAAAACATTTGTCGGACGCGTGCGAAGAGAAAGACGGGATCTCGTGAGGGGAGTGGGGCGACGGATCCGACGACGAGGACGGTGTCGTCGTCGGCCGGCCGCGACGAACCGGGAGCGGTTCGCGCGGGGGGTGTCGGTGGCCCTCGAGAAGGAGCAAGAGTCTCCGTCGGAAGCGGGGACGAGGGCGAGGGCGAAGCGTTCTCTCCGACGTCTTCGAGGGACGAGGTGGCGACAGCACCCGGAAGTTCCGGAGATCGACGGGGGGAGGGCTTCGACGGGGGAGGGCAAACGGAGGTTCGTAACGCACGACGATGGGGGAAACCGAGACTCTTCGACGATGACGTTCGCCTCCGGGGAGACGCCGGAGCTTCCAGCAGGGTCCGAGTCGCATCCACGGTACGTTTCCGTCCGCGCCGAAGGGTTTCCGGCGACTCCGTGGCGTCCGCGTCCCACGCGAGAGAAGACGGTACCGTCCGCGTCGGCGCATCTCGCGAGGAAGAGCCGAGGAGACGATCGGTCGATCTCGTTTCGTATCGTCGGTCGT
Source organism: Darwinula stevensoni (assembly GCA_905338385.1). Taxonomy (NCBI): domain Eukaryota; kingdom Metazoa; phylum Arthropoda; class Ostracoda; order Podocopida; family Darwinulidae; genus Darwinula; species Darwinula stevensoni. Next base: position 28,225 of record CAJPEV010002340.1, on the reverse strand, counting down.
CGTGCGCTCTGGAATCCTACCCGGATCCCGACGAAGTCGCGATGGATTATCGAATCGGCGCCGTTCGATCGGTACGACGGGTGTTTGGAGATGGGGTGAGGATCAGAGGTTGCCGTTTCCATTCGACCCGATCGGCACGAAGAAAGGTGCAGGAATCGGAACTCGTCCGGTCGTAGCGCGAGAACGGAGACCAGCAGGCATTTCGCGGGGCGATCGGATGGGTCGCGTTCCTTCCGGAAGTCGGAGGGATGCATCCACCTCGGAGGAGAGGCACCTCCGGAAGGGGAGGAGAGGCACCTCCGGAAGGGGAGGAGAGGCACCTCCGGAAGGGGAGGAGAGGCACCTCCGGAAGGGGAGGAGAGGCACCTCCGGAAGCGGAGGATTCGGTATCGCGTTTTCGTGCGACTCGCGTCGGTGGGAACGCGGGCCGGATCCCAGAACCGGCAGGTTTGCGGGTGCGACTTCCGCGGACCCCGGCGTTCTTCCCGCTCGGAAACGGGGGATCGACGCGACGTCGCTCTCCGTGGAGGGAGGAGGACGAACGATCGTTCCGAGGCCTGGAACCTGCGATTCCGGAAACTTCTCGACGATGCGGAGGTCGACGGACGACCTCCGGTCCGTCCTTGCGACCGCCACCGCGTCGATTGCGAAATCTGATGCCTGAGATTCCCCAGAGAAGAGGAGGAAAAGAGAACATCTGTAACTCCGGAACCTTTCGCCTGCGTCACGGCCGAGGAGAAACGAATCTCCGGCTTTCGCGTCCGGAAGGGACGAGATTTCGTACGATCCGTGGATCTCGATCGCGTCGGAATCGACTCGCGATCGCGAAAGTTTAGCGAGAAGAAGGCTTTCGGAGAGTCGATTTTTGGCACGAAAAACTTGGACGAGTTTCTCTCCCCGGATCGTCGACCGGAAGAGACCGAGAGGATGGATCCGTTCTCGCCGAGCGCCGAGAGAAACGACGAGAGCGAGATCGGAAACGATCGGTCGAACGTCGTCACGGGAGGTGGAGTCTTCCCGTCTCCTCTTTCGAGCGCGTCCCTTTTCGGTACCGCGGGTTCGTCGTACCGGGCGAGAGTCCGACCCCGAGTGCCGGGCGATCCCTCGAGGCCTTCGGGCGGCGACGAGGGACCTCTGCACCCCCGAGCGGGCGAAGCGTCCTCGGCTGCGTACCGTCGAGGATCCGTCGCGAGGGATGCCGTGGGGTCCGGGTGGAGGGGGGAACGAGAGTCCGAACCCGGGTCGGCCGAACGAGGCGCGTCTCACTTTCCGGTCGTACGTGCGCGACGAACGGAATCGGTCGAGGACCTTCGAGGCCGGCCGGTCGCGATCGGGTCCGGAGGGACGCGTTTCCGACGGTCGGCGATTCCGCTTCCTTCGTCTCGGGAGGTCGCCGGTCGCGGTCTCTCGACTCCGAGGTCGCCGATCCCGTACGGGGGGGGAACACAGAGGGGAACCGGGGTCGCCGGTCGGAGCGGGGTTCCGAGACGGGGCGAGGGGGACCCGACCGAACGCCATCGAAGACGGATCCGGAGTCGCCGATGCTGCCGCGAGCCGCGCTCGAGGTCGGCGGACGACCCACGCGGGCTCGGGCCATCGACGGGGTCGGGACGAAGGAGTGCGGTCGCGAGGGAGCGGGGCCGTGTCGGTTCGTCGGACGTCGGGGAAACGAGACGGGGTCGGTCCTCTCGGTCGTTTTCCGTCCTTTTCTCTTTCCTCGGTCGTCGGTCGCCAGGGTTCGTCGTCGGTCGTCCATCGATTTCGTTCGGTAGGGGCCTGCGATGGCCCCTTCCCCTGCCCCCTTCCCCTGCCCCCTTTCCTCCCCTCCCGTAAGTGAGGCACTAGTGGGCCTCGCTACTTTTCATCCTTAATTATTTAATTTTACGGTATCTCGCAACGGTTTTGGATCCCTCTTTAACCTTTCGTGCGCGTTCGGCCGGACCCATCGATCTACACCTACGAGTACTTACCGGCAATCGTTTGCGTATTCCATTACCGATCGGGACGCTTTCGCGCCGCGTCTGACCGGTTTATTACGAACCGTCGCTCTGCTCCCGTGACGATATCTTGTCGGCATGGAACTCGGGAGCCTCGTCTCGAAAACTCGAAACTCGACGTTGCGGCGGCGAACGAGATCCGCCTCTCCTTCTTCCCGCCGGGAGCCAAATCGGTTCCAGACGAGAGCGCTCGGGGATCGCTCGACGACCGGATCGAGACGACGAGACCGGTCGCGACCGTCCTCTTTCGACTCTTTCCGTCTCGGGAAGAGAGGGAGAGACGGGAGGACTCCGGGACCGAGACCGCATTTTCTTCGCGTCGGTCGCGACGACCTTCGAGTCGGATCCGCCTCGCGGTGGAAACACGTAGGGCGGTCGGATCCGACGGACGAAGGGAGACGAGGCGAAACGATCGCGATTCCTCGCGGTAACTCCGACTCGTTCGGTCGCCTCCCTTTCGATCGCGATCTTCTTCGTCGTGCCGTGCCGAGGCGCGTCGCGGGATCGAGGTGGGGACGCGTTCGCAGTGCTCGTCCGTGAGGAAGGCCGAGTCGCCGGTTCTTACGGGAGATCGTGAGGATACGAAGACGAATACCGAAAGGAGTACCGCGGTCGGTACCGGTTTCGAGGACGGAGTACGACCTCCACCGACACGCGGTCGCCGAGCATCCTTTTCGTACTCGTACTTGGGCGGTGTTCGCCGGCCGCGACGCGCCCGACGACTCCGTCTGCCGGCGTGGCGGTAAGCGAAAGCGTGCCGAAAATCCGGTACTCGTGGAGTACCGTTCGTGGGGGAGGGGATGGGGATCTCCGGAGCGACGAGACGCATCTTCGTTTCCGATTTCGCCTCGCTCGTCTCCAATTTTTCACCATAAAATACGATGACTTTTGCACGGGCCCGTGTCGGCGGAAAGCGGATCGCGTCAGAAACGAAAAGGAGAGTCTTCGCTTTCTCGTCTCGGCTACAGGGGGAGGGGGGGGGGGCGGGTGAAATTCCGAATTTCTCATCGTTTCCAACGAAATCCGGATCGTTTCGTTAACATCGATGCATTTTTCCGCCGGTGCGCATGGTGCGTCCAGTCATGGAATATGCGAAGACCGGTGCGCATACGGTACGAAAACGGACGCGTCCCCGATTCACAAGGGGTCTGACGCACCCTATACGGCCTCGAGCCGTAGGCGCCGAACCCAAGGGGGCACGGGGGCATGGGGGCACGGGGGCACGTGCTTCCCCGACGACGTCAGAGGGGAGGCGATGCCCTCAGAGAATGGCCAAAGTTCCACGAGAGTATGGATACGGAACGCGGGAAACCCATTTCCACCGTCGGTGGGTTTCAGAGCTCCGAAAAGTTTTCCTTTCGCCTCCCGAGAGCTCAGCCCTCCCGTCTCGGTCGTCTCAGCCCTCCCGTCTCGGTCGTCTCAGCCCTCCCGTCTCGGTCGTCTCAGCCCTCCCGTCTCGGTCGTCTCAGACCCCGAGAGCGTGCCGCCTGCCTTCCCGCGACCTTCCGACGGTCCACCGGAACGCTTCGGCGGGGGTGGGATCGTTCGATCGCCGAATTTTTTCCACGCCTCCCGTTTCTCTTCGGCACGTCGTCGACCTCGAAGAGGCGTCGGATCGCGTGCCCCGAGAGAAGCCGCTGGGAGTGCCGCAGGAATGCGGGACGAAGGGTCGGCTGCCGCGGGCCGTCCGGTCCCGATGCGGCGATTGCAAGAGCCGCGTTCGGGCGAGCGGGAGGAATCCGGATCGTCTCTCGGTACGTGCCGGACTCCGACGGGGTTGCGTCCTCTCCGTTCCCGTTCCTCGCGTACGTGTCCGGGGTCCATCGGCGCGACCTCGGCCCGAAAGTTGTCGACGTCGACGACGTCACGGTGAGGATGCTTCTCTCCGCCTCGGAAGCCGTCCTTTTCGCCCGTTCTCGACGGGAACTCCGGTGCGCACGAGATCGGTTCCGTTCCGAAAACGATGCGGCAGGAAGGAAACCTCGCGTCCGAGAGACGCGGGTCGCGGTCCGAGGGAGGAATCCCGTTCCCTGCACCCGGAACCCAAGGAGGGTTCCCTCTTGTACGGAAGGAAGAGTTCGAGGGTGGGGGGCGAAGGTCAAAGCGAGAGGAAAAGTATTCCAAAAACGGTCTTCGCACGACTTCGTTTCGTCGTCGATGGAGTCGTGGGTGGAACCATAGAGCGTAGAAACCTGGAGTTCCGTTCTCGATGGGAAAGGCCACCGGTGGAAGTCGGGACCGACCGATTCCCGATCGCTCGCCGCGCACCTGCCGGTCCCTTCGCGAAACGTCTCGTCGCGGGGATCGGTCCTCTTTCCTCGTAGAGGTGACGTGGAACCCGGGACGAAACGGTGCCGTTCGCGGAACGCCTCACGAGGGAAACTCATCCCGCAAAACGAGCAGTTCATGTGCGGAATTTCCCATCGACGAGGGGGATTTCGTCTCGACCGCGAACGAAACCGACTCGTCTCTTAAAGGGCTTCGTGGGCTTCTTTTGTCGTTCGGAATGGATACGAAAAAACGTGGAAAGCGTTCGCAGTCGAGATGTACTGTAAGTGGAAGAGTCCATGTCGTCGTGCGTGCAATTTTCAAGCGCAAAATAGTCGGGAGTTCGCATCGCGATTCTCTTCGGCCTCTCGTCGTCCCATCGTAAAAATGTGGAACGAACGAGGAAAAACAAAAAAGGGGTCGTATGGTGCAATCTCCGACGAAAAGCGCTGGAACTCGACACGACGACGAGTTCCAGAAATAGATAGGATCGCGCACGATACGATCGGATGGAATCGCACGGTTACGTTAATTCATCTTGAGATACTCCAGGAATTCCTCTCCGATGTACAGGCCAGTAAAAAAAGGAGATCCTATACAATGCGTTGTAAAATCTATAGTTGTAAAACGATTCTAATTTAATGTCGACACGTTAATATATGTTTAACAAGCGTTCTTGGGTGCAAATTTGAAACACATAGCTGTACTCATTTAAGAATACAATGAACATGGAAAAAACACGGGTAATAAATTGTGTGTTAACCTCACCTTTGTCTTTTTTCGGATCCCAAAAATGCCATTTTCGCACGAAGACGAGATCATTATGAAGCACTGCAGGCTTGGAAATGGATAGGGAAGAAAGGAATTATTAGCAGAATTTCCAGATAAAGGATGGACAACTCGTGGATTGAATAAATGAACTCGAAAAATTGATCATACTGGCGGAGTAGAAAGAAGACCAGGTCGTGAGCGCCCAAAAAAGTGCAACAACAGAAGAGAACATTGAATTTTTTTTTTCTCGAGAATTCTCGGTCGAGAAGATGCGCCAGGAAGCCCTGACGTTCCTGCACGGACGTCGAAAGCGACAGGAACAACAGAATCTAGCGTAAGTCGTATGGTCAAAAGAGGATCTTGGACTTCGGCCTTTTAACGTGTCCACGGACGAAGGCTTAGTACTGTCGATGAAGTTAAAAGGAGTGACTCGGGCGAACGGACTGCCGAGACAATTCACTTTTCTATTTTCACGGTATTCTTAAATGAATGAAGCTATGGGTTTCAAATTCGCACCCAAGAACGCAGTTAAACATATTTTAACGCGTCGAAGTTAAATTAGAATCGTTTCACGAATATAGACTTTATAGCATGTAGTACAGTGTCTCCTTTTTATCGGCAGACCCCGTACTTTGACCCTGGCTCCCGCGCGGCACGGTCTCGGATGGGCATCCGCGAGGAAGTCGAGGAAGAGCAGGAAGTCGTCTAGGAACGCGAGAACGGAGACGTGGATGTTCTCGCAGTGGATGCCGACCTTCTTCGCGAGGCAGGCGCAGGCGTCTGCGTTGAGATGCCGAAGATCGCCCGGGTGATGGAAGAGGGTGACGAACACGGCGAGACGGCAGGGGACGCAGATCTTCGCGGTCCTTGCGGCGCGGTAGGGATGCACGAAGGCACGTACCACGCACGTCCGCGTCGCATCCGCGTCCCGCTTTTCTGCATCGTGCCTCGTCGACGCGTCCTTGGCACTCGTCCGCGAGGAAGACCGAGGCATCGGCCGTCACGAGAGATCGTAAAACGAACGCGAAAACGAGTACCGAAACGAGTACCACGGTCGGTGCCGGTTCGAGGACGGAGTACGACCTCCGACGACGCACGGTCGCCTTGCATCGCACTCGTACTCGTACTCAGGCGGTGTCACCGGCCGCGGCATCGGTTAGGTGGGTCGATTTTTCCCACGGTCCTCGGTTTCGTGGCGGAAGCGACACGTCGTTGCTTTGGATACGACGTTTCGCCACGGCATGGAACCGGGTCTCGAGCGAATCGATTAACGATTCGATCGAAGTTGCGACCGTCACCCGATGACGTAACGTGGAATTCCTTTCGTTCCTCGAGAGGCCTGGGTCGGAATCCGGACCGCCCGGTCTCGAACGGCCCATCGTCCCCATCGTGCCCGTCGTCTCTTCGCGATGCGTCTCGTCGCAGGGATCGATCGTTCCTTCCCTACGGAAAGGTACCTCGAACCTTTAAGAAAACGGTGCCGCTCCTGAACGCGTCACGGCGGTTCGAGGTTCGTTTAGGAGACGCCGAGAGGCGTGTCGGCTCGTCGCGACGCTCCGGGTCGAGGTCGAACGAGAGTTCTCGTGAGGTAACGTCGACCCTTTCGAGGAGATATTATTATTTTTATCATCATGGGCTCCTACCGTCTCCTCGCTCGTATCTGTGCTGCTCCCTTTTTTTGTCGTCGACGAAGGCACGAAGTCTCTTCTTAAAGCCGGTCGCGGTAGGAGCGATCCCTACATCGTGCATCGATGCGTTCGCGACCCTCGAAGCAGAGTTCCGTCGCAACCTCGCCGGGGTTTACGCAACTCGTGGCGACTCCCCATCGATCTGCTGCTGCCATAAAACAGGAAAATCCAACCACGCGTTATCGATTTCCTCGATCGATAGGCTTTCTAGGCGCCTAACCCCTTTCTCTCGTCCCTTCCCGTGACGAAATGTGAACCTCCTCGCATTCCTCTCCGAGAGGATCGACAGGAACGAAATCGTGCAACTTCCTTCCTTTCTCGACGCGGAATCGCTCCGGCAAATTTGAAGCTCCGTCTCCTCGGGGATCTCCACATTCGACATCGCTTTTTACGACTCCTCGATTTCGTTTCGCTACTTTTTTTCTATCGCCACCGGGGATGGGATCCCACTCGTAACGCGCTGAAGTCGACGACGTCGTATGAAAGTAATGATGTGCGGATAGCGGATGCCGTCGTCCTGATGTTCATGATGTCTTCGCCACGACTAAATGTCGCGGAAAAAAAGATGCTCACAAATTCACGAAGAAGAATCGTCATGGAGCTGGAACATATTAGAGGCCTCTTGCCGATGCAAGACATCGAGTGCTAAACGTCGTAACGATGCTGTCACATTTTCCTATGACGTTGCGACGAGAAATTCTTTCTGGCGTCGACGACGTCGTGACGATGTTTGAAAAGTAATCGACACGCCATCGAAGTAGGTTCTACCAAACGACGCCAGATGGCATCTCGACGCCGCTCTAGCGGATCTCGTTCGTTCGCGTACCGGAAAATAGTTCCCTGTGATTTTTATTTCGGAACCAGGTCTTTACTCGCGTAAAACTCAGGGAAAAGTTTTGAATCGATGGGTAGACCGGTTTAATTGGGTCACACGGCGGAGGGAGACCCCAGGTACTTCTTGCATTCCGGATCGAAGGAAACGTAAGAAACTCTAAATTTGACTCAATGGCATACATCGATACCCGAGCACCCGTTTTCCCTCGGAAGGTAAATTAGCATAAACTTCGAGAGGGTATCGTCTATCGGGTCCTCCAGAAACGTGGAATGATGAGGCCATCCGGTGAACCCTTTCGACGTCGCCTCGACTCGGAAAGCCGGCGTCGTCGCGGCGGGTGGCCGCACGGCAAGTACGTCGACGGGACGAAGCCGAATCCATTTACGGGAAATGGAGTCTCGAGTCGTGCAACGGTTCGAGGACGTCCTCTTGGCTCGAGATTCAGGAAAGGACTTTCGAGGCTTTTGGGGAAAGTGCAGGGGGGTGTGAGTGTCGTCGATTTCGATCCGTACCACCACGATGACCAGTTCTCACTTGATGTCGAGATGTCGTGGGGTGATGTTGTAGCGATATCGCATGAAATGGCATTAAGATGTCGTACAAAGTTATATACAACGTAGTCGCAGCATTCCATATGTTGTCGTACGACGTTTCCAGAACGTCGTCACAACGTATGCGTGTCGTCTGGGTCCCGGGGAATTTTCGGAGGAAAGAGACCAGCCATTAGAAAGATATCGACCTGTTAGATGAGGAAAATAACCCTTTTCGTCGTTCGGCGATCCATCTTTTCGTCTTAAAAAAATGAAATCGACCGTCGTGATGATTCCAGGAACTCCAGATGAGCCTTTACGTTCTTCGTCCGCACCGAAATCGTTCTTGAAACTCGAAACGGGCCTTTAATCGGTCGACAGTCCTCTCTGAAACGGTCCGTGAAAGTTGGAATAGACCTGCGATCGGATTGCGTCACCCCTCAGCACGATCTGAACATTTTTAAACACCTCTCTCATGAAAGTCCCCTTACTTCCAGGATCGGTCTTGTGGCCCGCCTCTGGACCCCCTAACGTCGTTGGGTCGTCTTTATTTGTCGTTCACAAGGAATCTCATCGCGGAAAACCGGCTATTTACGAGTCAAGTTTTCTATCGACGAGGGGGATTTCGTCTCTGCCGAGAACGCAAAGGCCTCATCTCTTTTAAGGCTTCACGTGGTCCTTTATTCCATATAAATATAAAAAAGCATGGAAAACGCCCGCAATCGAGATGCACCGAAAGTGAAAAATTCCACGTAGTCCTGCATGCATTTTTCACACTCGAATCACAAAGTCGTCAGGCGTTCGCATTCTCGTGGGCCTTTCCTTGTCCGTTATAGCGACGTCGATCCGACGAAGGAGAATTGTCGTACGGTGCAATCTCCAACGAGAAGTGCTGGAACTCGATACGACGACCCGGCCAGGAATACGACTCGAAAAGGAAACGTCCAGAGGTCGAAAGGACGGCGCACGATACGACCCGATGGAATCGCTACGGTCACGTTAGTTGATCTTGAGATACTCGACGAGCTCCTCCCCGATGTTCTTTCCTTTGGCCGCGGCCACCTTCGCTCTGCCGTAGCTGCGTCTGACGTAGGCGTCGACGAAGAAGTTGAGGAAGAGGAGGAAGTAGGAGAGGTACATGAGAGCGGAGACGTAGATGTTCTCCCACGGGGTCTCGCAGTGGAGGCCGAGCTTCCGAGCGAAGTAGGCGTAGGCGTTCGCGTAGATCCCGAACGCCATCTGGGTGATCTGGAAGAGGGTGATGGACATGGCGAGACGGCGGGGAACGTGGATCTTCGCCGCCCGTGCGGTATAGTAGGGATACATGAAGGCGTGAGCCAAGGCGTTGAGGGTGACGAAGAAGCGGCCGGTGGGGACTCCCTGCGCGCAGGAGTACCAGGCGTACAGGAGCACCGTGACGTGATGGTACCAGTGGAGGAAGAGGAGACGCTGCTTCCGGAGGACGATGAACGCCGTGTCTCCCAGTTCCACCACCTTCGAGACGACGAACAGGATCCCCCACACCGAAACCACCGGGTTGTGTCGCAGGTGGCTACGATCGGAGGAGAAATAAATTCGTACATCTTTTCGATGAGTCTCGAGGAACTGGAACTCACTTAGCACCTTCCGATTTTCGCAAATGACCTCACGCAAGCGCCGATAGCTTGATTTTTTTTGTTAGTTTAACGTTGCCATTGGTTCATGCCTATATTTTTCATGAAATTAATCAAACTTCTGGTTGAAGATGACCTCGGTTTTGGTTGATTGAGGTGCAAAACGTTGTATGGAGAATTCGGATGAATTTTACTTATAGCGTCATGCCTGTCCAGTTTTTTTTTTTTCATGCTGCTATGATTGTGTTCAATGAAAAAAAAAGAAGAACCGTTTCAGAGGTTTCATGATCAAAGAAAAAAAAGATTCTGCTTCCCCTTTTTCGACAATCCAGCCACGTCAGTCATCCTCATAATTTGACCTTTGCCCCCGTGCGTGCCGACTTCCCATCGATTCGGTCCCGTTGAGGTGAAATAATAAAATGCGAAAGTGTCAGGGTTACTTTTTTTTTCCTGCCGACTCCGTTTCGAGAAGAAAGAAACTAAGCCATCTCTTATATCTTGCCGGAAGTTGCAGCAGAAGATTCCATTCCTGCATTTCCAGGAATTAAATCTTCTGTCATTTCAAGGAGCGCCTTCTAATGAAGCATTTCAAGGCGATAAAAACGTTCGCCCGCACGGACCCGAGCCCCGACTGGACTTCTCACCCGTACCCGCCCACCACCTGCAACCACCTGCAACTGCCTGCACCCACCTGCAGTCGCCCCAGTCCCTCTTACAGCCCAATCTCATTCACCTTTTCCGAACATGAAAAAAATTGCATCATGATCATTACATAAGGAAATGAAGATGAAATCGCTCGAAGTGCCTTCCAATATTGCAAAGATTTCTCTTCTTCCAGAAGAAGGAGACACCTCATACGTTCTCAAACCTAAATCTTCTGGGAATCTGGAAGAAAAAAAAATCAGTATGATGACTTCCTGGTGCTTTTGATTCAAATTTCAACCGCATCTGCGCTGCATTTCCGGTCCTGCAGGAGAATTTCGACCTTCTGAAATAATAAATTAGTTCCATGGCTCTGGGAAAGTGTGCAGCCCATGCATTTTGTCGAGGGAAAAGTAAGAAACGCGTTTTAAAGAATATTCTCAGGCGTTATTCAAGGCACGTTTCATCTGCTTCCGGTTCTGTTCCCCTCTGGCGTTTTCGCCGTAGATTGGTTCACAGGGAACGATTTATCATCGTATTGTCCGTGAATATTAAACCCGTTCGATTTGATTTATAGGCGTCTAGAAGAAGAAGGGCTTTCGGAGAGCCAAGTTTTAGCATGAAAAAGGGAGACGGGTTTCTCTTCCTTAATTTTATGCCAGAAAAAACCTGAAAGGATTAATCCGCCGTTGTGAAGCGTTTTCGAGAAGCGACATGATTATTTCGTCGAATATTTTGTCAGCATGGAACTCTCGAGCCGAATCGCGGGAGCCTCGTCTCGAGAACTCGAAACGGGACGTTTCGGCGGTGAGTGGGATCCGTCTTTCCCGAAGGGAGCCATCTTGGGTCCGAAGGCGAGTTCCGAAGCATCGCGCGATGTCGAGAACGAGACGATGTCGCGACCGTCCTTTTCGGCTTCTTCCGCCGAAATTACGGGGACTCCGGGGCCGAGATCGTGTCTCGTTCGTATCCGTCGCGATGACGTTTGCGGGAGATTCGTTTCACCGTGGAGAGATTTACGGTGCCCGAACTCGAGAGGCGAAGAGAGGGGAGACGAAACGATCGGATTTCGCGGCGAAACGACGTCCCCTGGATCTGCGTCGTGCTTTTGCGTCCAACTTTTCCGGCTCGTGCGTCGCCGAGGCGCGTACGAGTTACCGTGGCTAATGTTGGCTTAAGGACGGAGTACGACCTCCACCGGCACGCGGTAGCCTTACTTTCTTCTAGTACTCGTCCTCCGGCAGTGTCGTCGGCCGCGACACGCCCGATGACTCTATCTGCCAGCATGTCGGTGAGCCGGAAAGCGAAAGAAGGCTAAAAATGCGATAAGTATAAAAGTACGGTTCGTGGGAAAAGGAGTGGGAATCTCCGGAGCCTCGAGATCTTCGCCCTCGGATTTCGTCTCGCTCGTGCCAACGTACAAAATTCGATGAATTTTGGATCGGCCCGAGTCGGCCGTTTGCAGCTCGCGTCAGAAACGACGGGGAGAGTCTTCCTTCTCTCGGGAACTTTTCCGAAAACGAAAACGAGATCGGGAAGGCAAGGCGATGGACGCGGAAGGGACGTTCGCCCGGCCTCTGTCGTCGTCGTCGGTAAGCTTCGTGGCGTCGATGAGGGTCGACAGGGGTCGACAGGGGTCGCGATGCCACACATGAGATGGAGTTGCCCCGTGAACCTATATTTCCGGAGCGCCTCGAGGGTTCCACGAAACGCGATTGCGATTCGTTTGGGATGAACGGAGTGGCTGCTGTGGCGTGCTAAAACCCTGTCGTTAACGAGGAGAGAGATGGAAGACCGAGAGTGGATTGCATGAAACAGACTTTAGCGTAATAAAGCTGGAACACGTCGACTGTCCGTGTCCAGTTACCGAGTCTCGAACGGCCAGACCGGTGAGCCCACGTCCAATTAACTGGACGAGGGATCCATTCATTTTCCCTTAGCACCGTAACCTTGTGGCTTGGGGGGTTCATGCGATATCCGGCAAGCCCCAGTCAGGAGATTCTCAGAGTTCTCTGTAGCAAGTTGGGAACGGCAGTCGATGCGTTAAACCTCCTTTAGCGGTGCCAATGGAACTTTAAAGCTTCCTCACGCTAAAGTCAGTTTTATGCAATCCAGCCCGAAACATTGGGGTTTCTATTTCCGGCCCGGTTCGTGGGGTTCTGCCTCCTACCGAAATTCCTGCTTCTCGATCGGCTACTGTTGCAATTTTAAAGGATTCGTTCCCCGATTGCATGCAGAGACGGACCAAAGGCACGAGAAGAAGGAAAAACGTTTACATCCCTTGCGAGCCGTTTTCGACGCGGAAGGATTCGTGAATTCGATCGGGAGGAGTTTCTTTTCGTAACGTTCGGCGCGTCTGCAGGCGATCGGAAGGCACCGGAGTCGAGGTCTCCTCGACTTCGAGCTTCGCGACCGACTCGATCGTCTCTCGGAGGCAGAAAGGAACCAGAACTCACTATCCCAAGCACATGGAGAAGTAGAGGGAATCGTCTCTGACGGTCCGGTAGATCTCGGGGACGGCTCTATAGGCCGAGAAGATGCTGAAGACGGAGAGGAACAAGTTCCAGGCGATGAGGGGTTTCTGCAGGTCGTAGGCCGGACGAGACGCCATCCATCGTCGACCCCAGAACACGAGGATCAGGTAGAGGGCGACGAAGACGAAGGAGACGGTCCAGTAGTCCATGAACCATCGCTGGGCGTACTCCGCTTGGCGGCCGGCGAGCTCCCACTCGAAGACGTACGAGTAAGGGAGGTTCTCCCGTTCGAAGGGGATGTCGCATACATCCAGGTAGGCGTGGAGCTGTTTCAGCTGTTGGTAGCGGGTGCCGTTGAAGGTGGGGTAGGTGCTGGGCTTCACGCAGGTCGACGGGGAGGGGAACATCTCGGCGCCTGGGCGAGGGGAGGACTGCGAAAGGGGAGAGGGGGGCGGAGGCTCTTATTTTTCATATGGGGCATATTCCGCATACTTGCGGTGACATCGTTCTATTCGTGGGGCAGGTCCCCTTTCGCATTCTGGAAGACGACTTTTCTTTTTACTCTGTTCCTCGTTCGAATGTAAGGTCCAGTTTCGTCGGGGCGTCGTTACAAAACGAGTCCTCGCGCAACTTTCCCGTTTCGCTGGGACCCGGTCCGATTGAAGGTTGAGTAATTGAGTTGCGTCGACGGCAGTTGCGTGGATCCGGTCGATCGGTGAACTCGACCGAAGTTCACCGATTTTTCCGGGTCAGATACCGTCCCGAGGACCCGCCTCCTCTCGATTGCATAACGAGGTCCTCGAGCTCCGATCGTCGGCGAAGTGGCAGGGGTGGGGGACACGTTGGGGAACGAGGGGGGGGGGGGGGGGGGTATTTTGCGTTCCATATTGCGCTACAATGGGCGTAATTATGCATGACTTATTTCTATCAGAGGCCTTCTTTCACCCATTAGTTTTGTCATCTTCAGTTATTTAATTAAATTTTAAATGTATAATATATGGTGTGATATGGTAAATTTATACAAAATATGAAAACTACATATAACGCATGAAAATTTCAATTACAATCACGAAAAAGCTCAAAAATGCAAAAAAGAATATTATTCCGATGGCGGCCTTAAACCGAGTCTGAAAGGGTTAAAATGTTTGCATGGAATAATGGATTCGAGGGCGCAGGAATGGTGGGCCATCATCCTTCCCTCACTAATGGATATCCCTATCCCGTTTACTTATGGTCGGCGGGGATTTTTTTTTAGAATAGAAGCAGGAAACGATCGGAGGGCCGGGGCCGTGTCGCGTTCGTTCGTGACGGACCTGGAACGTAATTCACGATGATGAAAGTGTATTCTCGATGAAGTCGTTCGACGACTTTTTTTCCTTCGTCAGTCACTAATTTCAATCTCTCGCCTGAGGAAAACGAGCAAGCGATGCCCCACTTCCTTCCCCCCCCCCTCTTGCCCCCCTCATCCTTTCAGTCGATTGCGAAACCGAGCCGACGAAAGGGACCGATCGCACCTCGTTCGACCGGGCGTTCGTTTCGACGACGCCGGCAATATCGACGGTCGTCCTCGAAATGCGACTTCTCTCGTCCCGGTTCCCAAGTTTTCGTTCGCTCCGACGACTTCCGAAGCCGAAACTCTTATCGCGCGTACGGTTCCCGTTGCCGCCAGAGAGAAGGACGCGAAGGCAAAGACCCAGAACCTTGTTAACATTTCCAGCCCAGAAATTCTCGCGAGGGAAAATAGAAAAAAGGAGGGGAAACCACGTCGAGCACGAGGGGAGGAAATTCCGATCTCGGAATGGATTCGTTTCCGTTTCGCCTCCATTTCTCCCGGTTCGCCTAAATGGATCGAGGTCAGGGTTGGGGATGTCGAGAACGTCGAGGCTCTCGCGTCTCGAGTCGAGGTCGAGAGTTCCCTCCGAGTCACCTCATCCCTCTAAACACGAAAAACACAGGTGATATGTTTGACGGCGCGGGAGCCCTCCGACCTTCGTCGTCTCGGCGGCTCGATTCTCGGCTCCCGCCGTCGGCCGCGATATCACCACCCCGTTGTTACGATCGGGTGACGGTCGCGGTCGACGGTGAGACGGTGAGACTGGAGATCGGCGAGACGATCGCGTCGTCTCGGCGTGGTTGGCTTTCCGTGAGGGTTCGAGTCCGGTTCCGTCCTGTTTTTCGCGCTTTCGGTCGGGTTTCTCCGGATCGCGAGGGAGGCGAGGCCAAGGGATCGCGAGAGTCCGCTTTCTTCACTCTCAAGCGGGTACTGACGTGCGCATACGCGAATCGAATTTCCGGACGGCTACGTGTCGTTCTCCCGCTCCAAGTCGTAAGCGACAGCTAGAAAAACTCAGATACGAAAGGGTTAAAGATCGGTATGACGTTTGCTCGTTTCGCTGGTCTTCTCGGCGCAGGGTGTCACGCGATGGAATCCCGTCGGGACGCCTGGGTCTGGCCTTTCCCGCCCCACGTGCGATCTCTTCGAGTGACGTCACGGATGCGAGAGAGGGAACGGAAACGAAGCCCCTTCCGCTTTCGCTCTCGGTAGCGTTCCGGTTCTCGTCGAAGCGACGGAGAGCGAATCCTCGTCTTTCTGAGAGGGTCCTATGGAATGGCGGCATCGAAACCCTCGCCGCGAGGCGTGGTTCCGTGCGTTCGTGGTCCTCGAGCCCAGAGAATCCCTTTCGGGTCCGACGGAGGTCGACCGACCTCCTTCGCTTTCGAACCTCGAGAGAACTCGAACGACCCCCGAACTCGAGACTCGGCCCCGTGTCGACCCGAATCGTGGACGAGTCCTCTCGGTCGACCGAAACGAGCGTTCCTTCGATCGTGCCGGTCGTTCGTTAGTCTGTTCGTCGCCTCGTGCGTTCCGCGTCCCACGCGACGACGCACCGTTCCGAATCGACCGTTTCGTCTTCGGATTCTTTAGCAAGATCGTCGTCCGATGCTCTTCGGGGCAGCTCGACCCCCTCGGATCGAGACGAACCCCTTCTTTCCCAGACGTAACCCCCAGGCCTTGCCCCTCGACTCGACCCGGGAATTCAAAAAATCCTATCGGCATCCTCTTCTCGGTGGGCCCACCTCGCACGATTCCGTCGCTCGCCGTCCCGTCCGTCCTCCCTTCGATTTCGCCGCGGCGATCGTTTCCGTTCCTCCTTCGGTCCTCTCGCGTTCGCGCTCGAGCGAGAGCCCCGAAATCGTTACGATTCCTGCCCGAGGCGTCCGAGTCTGTCTTTAGACCCTCTCGCGTTTCGATAGTCGTGGAAGCATCCGGTGACCGAAAGCACGATTCACTTCATAGAGAAAAGCGTTTCTGGGGCAGTACCGAGAAGTGCAAAAGGTGAAGCACTGGACCGATATAAATAATGAAGCATCTTTGGATCTTCGGCAACAGAGCTCGGATTTTTCGATACTTTATTCGGAACGAGTACCGATACTAGCTCGTAAAAGTACCGAAGAGTTCATTTAGATCGAAAAGTTCACTGGCTCCCCGAGAGAAAGAAATACAGAACGGATTCCGTCTATTTGTTCGTCGATGGTCTCAGCTCTCGCTGCGGGGTACCTTTTGGAGGTGGTGCTCTTCTTTTAGTGCTGGTAGTACTGTTGAGTACTCTCACGGATGTATGGAAGTCACCTGAATAAATGATGCTTTTTCTCGTCCTAAGGCCGATGCACACTGACAGCGAAGAGCTGCGACAAAGCCGCACTGCGACCGTCTGCGAAGTTCGCAGTCGTTTCTTGACCGCGACCGTCTGCGAAGCGGCATCCACGCTGGTCGCAGAGCTCCCAAGCCAAATCAAATACGGCTATGTACAGTTTGAGAGCTCGTGCTGCAACGCTTTTGCTTTTTTGTCGGTACGGTAGATAGGTACGTCCTCTATACAGATTCCGTCATCAGATGGGAGAATTCCAGACCCTACACTCTTAGAAAAGAGCGATTTCCTCGAAAGGGAGCGAAACTGGAGCTAGTGGTTTTACTCCCTAAAAACTAGGAAGTGATGTCGCTCATCTCTCTCTTTCCTGAGAACAACTAACTATTTCTACTAGTTTGAAAGTACTCTTCCTCGTTTGTTTCGCGCTCTTAAAAAAGGCATCGATTTTTCTCTCATAAAAGAGTTGTTATCGATTGCATTTCCTCGTTTTTAGGGAGTAAAACCGCTAATTCCAGTTTCGCTCACTTTTTTTCTGAGTCTAGTAGAAAATATTATCACCGTAGACAAAGAGTGTTTTTCTCCTATGTCCGTGAGAATGTCACTTGAGCTTGATGAAGCTGTTCTCGATCTGCTGGAAGAGAGGGCAGGACATAGACTTGAGACCATGCATTTCCCCGCGCAAGTGGTGGCAGTGGCATTCATTTCGGTAAATGCATATTATGCAATTATTCCGTACGTCTCAAATACGTACAAATCATACGGAACTCTCGTGAAGGAGGGGACGACTCAAGTTTTGCACTCGAAGAACAAGTACGTCTCAACTTAAAAAATTAAAATTAAAATTCATGAATTGAAACGATGGAAAATAATCAGGAATATAATTGATATCGAGACCTTTCTTGGATATTTATCTCTGTAACTATGTATCTCGCTCATGGAGAATCAATGGTGATGATTGGCATCATCTACCGTCGAAGTCATTCCACCAGGAGAGCCGCCAAACTATTCATAATATGTATCCAAGAATTTCATAACTTGCAGTCAAAAGATACGCAGAACGAACCACTGCTTGGAATGCGACAGGAATTGACCCGTCCGAATCCGTTACGAAGCGCAAAAAGACCGTCTGCGAAGGTCCCACGCATCTCCAATGCGACCGACTGCGACGAGCTGCGACGGTCGCAGTGGTCGCAACGCAGCTCTTCGCAGTCAGTGTGCATGGCCCTTTAGAATGCGGTCGCTCCATTTATCGTCGACGATAGAAAAAATTCCTCCAGCTAGGTCCTGAAAATTCCATGCCAATGAAAATTTACATTTCAATTTACCACCGGTCGGTGTCAGTTAACCATTACTGGCGACGCTGAAAACTTTCTTCTGTGTGGTACGAGGTAAATCTAAGCAAATGAGGAATTTGAGAGGGGGAAAAGGCACAGAAACGGGCGGTTACGTCTGCCCCCCCGGCAGACGTAACCGCCCGTTTCTGTGCCTTTTTGTATGGTGAGATCAGGTGGTAACGTGACCTGGACATAGTTAAAATTCGAAAAGGATTTTACGGGGTACAACTACCCGAAACAACCCTAATCAGAATGAGAACGTTAGAAATGATGCAGAGCGATCCACGAGATGGAGAATCAGGGTTTGCTTTGCGTCCGTTCTCTGGAGGGTCTACATGCATCCATCTCACGAGGAAACTCCATTATGCTCGTGGAAGAGAATGCTTCTTGGTTTGAGAAAGGATTCACTCATGGACTGCATATTTTTGACAGGTATCCGGACCGAAAGAAAGTGAAGGTAAGATGCGCTCTCACTCGCGTCGCCGTTCCGTAAGTCGCGTCTGTTCCTTTGGAAACGAAGGGATTTCTGGTGCAGGGCTGGATCCCGCACTCGAGTGCCGCGAGGGGCCGGCATTTCTTCGAGTTTAATACCCGATTGCAGAGTCATTTTGGAGAGGCGAAGTCGGTCGAGAGTGTGCAATCGAGAGCCGATTTATTGTTTTTGACGTATGCATCATGTATTCGGCAGACATGGAACGGTCACCGCTCCCCCCCCCTATCGAGAAACAGGAAATAAAGGAGAAATAAACCTGTCCCTGGGGGAAAGGGGTTCGTTAACTCGACCTCCTCTCCTCGTACTTCTCAGAGGACTATTCACTGAGGACCATGCTTACATGCTGGTGTCTTCCACTTCCGCTCCCGAGACTTAATCGATAGACAGTTGCTAAATGTACCCTTTTATCTCGTCTCGATAAACGGGGCGAGAGTGCTCAGGGGCGACTTTCCAAACGTTTAATTCGTGGCCGATAACCACGTCTGCCTCAATCATTTAAAAGGGGAGGTAAGTTTCACTTTCCCACTCTATGTAACGTGTATACTGGAAGTGATTTAGAGTGGATAGAAGCTATAGCCCCTCATGGATTCGGAAAACAGTTTTTTTGAAGCTGTCAACTGATGATGCTATAAAATACACAAATTAGGTCATACAGCTAAAAAAATTGCATCTGAACCAACCGCTCCCGAAGGAACAGACTGTCGAACCAAATGACACCACATACAGGTAATACAAGGTTGTGACATTCAAAAATAAATAAATTTCGTTTGTTCGAAATTGATGAATAGATTCTGGACACTGTGACTTCGAGCCTCTCAGTTCATGTATTTCTTTTTCTTCCTCATCTTGCTACCCCCAGCCTCCAGCACGACCAGCCACGGTTCCATGAGCGATTCTTCCTTCTAAATTGAAGCCATGAGTTCAAATATGTTCATGTGGCTCTTCCACAATGAAACACGCTCAGTGGCGTGTTTCATTACTTTCCGTACGTAAAGAGACTTCAAAAATTGGAATATTCTCCCAATTTCCAATACTGATTGCAAAATATGTGCATCCTATCCGAAATGAAATCTATCGCTTGTAATACGATTCCAGGAGATCAATACCGAAACATGCAGAATTTGCTTACCTCGTCATGTCGTCCAGGAACCGGCTCAGGCTCTGTTACTCTTTACTAGTCGAAAGCCCGTGTACACAGGGGGTGATTAGACGGTGAATTTCGATTTTATTCATTGGATGACGATTGCTGGGAAAAAATATTATCAATGGAAAATAATCCCCATTAAACGCGATTGGTAACTGGCCATGGCCCAGTCCATGCCCTGTGTCTTCTTTATCACTGATCATATTCGGAATCTGTCTCACTTGCTCAGCGTAGGTGGGAACATCATTATGACTCATGCGCAAATCGCTTTCTCCTACGATCATCGGCCCGAGTACATCATCCAGCTGTTTGTCGATAATTTTGTGCCACGATAATGGAATTATTTTCCTCAGGAAAAAACACTGAAAATTCATATTGAAAAACCTGTCACATGCCCGTGAGGGCCTCATGGGACAGAACTAAAAGCGGAATATAATGGGCCATGAACATACACCACATACACACAATTTCAGCCGCAACGATATTCTATGTAGCAAGATTCCATAATTGGTAACCCAAGCCATTCGCCCAACAACGTCTGTCAACGTCGATGCTTCAACGAAGCTATGTTGCCACAACGGTGGGTAAAAGGGGGGTTCTACGTTACCGCAATGTTGCAATGAAACAACGTTGATACGAGAATGTGTCCCGTTGTGCGAGCGTTGAACTTTCGAAGTTTGGGCATTACATCCCTATTTTTTTTTATCATTCACGCACACTTATATTGAATATCGACAGTACTCTAATGATTGTTGTTATTCCACGAAAGGGTCCTTCTGAGGTTGTACTTTCCTAACTGGATCAAAACTCGAGTTTAGTACTTGAGCAACGCAATTGATTCTGTCCAGCAAGGGAGTTACGTGCCTGGCATCACCCCCTATTTCATCTCCCATGCAGGAGGAAATTTAAACACACTCGCAGGCCGGTTAACGTACTGACATTCTCGAAAGAGATACGAAAGAGACAGCAGAGCCGGAGTCATTTAGTGCGCTGTGAAGTGAGGTGGGTAAAATTGCCACGTGTCTTCGTACCCTCTGGCCAGAAATACCTGGAGTCTCCATCTGCCGGATTACCTCCTTCGAAGGGTCTATCTAGGAATTCCAAAGCATTCTCTTAAGTTGTACGTGGGAACAGATCGCGTACTGTACGAAAAACCTCAAGGAACTATACTTTTCAGGCATTAGGGTTAGAATCGCTAAATTGACTCTTAGGCGTCATCTCGCGCCGATTTCTAGAACCTATTATCCGTCAAGATGATGTGGATAACTTCATTTGGAAACAATATTGAGACCATGACGAAAGCAAATGTGAAAAAAACGAAATTGTACCTAATAGCTTCTAAGCGACTTCATCTATCCATGTGTAGTCTCAATGTCTTGAAGATTCGGTTCATTACGAACAGCCAGCATTTAACTGATTTCTTCGTATTCTTCGTGAAATTCTCAAATTCAACCATGTCTCATTATTTCAACCTTATATCAGTGTTAACTCAAAGCCTACAATAGGTAACTGAAATATAATGACTTTCACGGGCGATTCGCTTTCTCCTACGATCATTGACGCGAGGGTATTTTCATTTACTTCCATCGACATTTTTGTAGCATGACAAAGGAATTATTTATCTCAGTAAAACGCTTGAAAATTTAGGTTAAAAAATGCTAATACATCCGTAAATGCCCAGATAGACAATATAATACGCACTCAGGCAGACATGAACATGCACAACATACACGCAACACACAGCAATGTTTTCACAGCGATGTGATCGGTGGATTCAATGTTGTCGCAATTTTTAAATGAAACACAGTTCAACGTTGAAAATAGGATCATGTGTCACGTTGTGCCAATGATGTCACTTGTTTAAGTTTGGGCATTACTTCTTCATTTTTCTGAGCCTAAGCGCGCGCTAATATTGATTAGAACTTGAAATTACTCTTATGAGTGCAATTATACTACGGTCCATCAGAGTAACTTCCTTAACTGGAGCAGAACTGGAGTTAAGTACTTGAACGATGCAACTCATTCCTTCAAAACTGTCTCAACGTTTCAACTTTTTGTCAATGTTGACACAACGTCGTTGGGCAGAACGAGTAAAACATCCTTGGCACCTAAGCCTACAATGGGTCTAGGTTAAGCATTAAATTCAGCCAGGCATAGTTTCAAATGTTGTCATGGGATCTTTTCTTCCTTTCTCATTATCTGTTCCTTGAGAAAGTCAGCAAAAACTCAAATAAAACGTGTGCTAATGCCGATAGCCGATATTATAACATTCCCGCAGGTGATGAGAACGAACGACAACGAACACTTCTCAGTGCAACTAAGAAGTCTGAGCTTTGATGAGAAATTATGCGTAGGAAATTGGTGCCGTACGGTAGCAGTTATTTAGACTGTACAGAGATGGCGCCAGTGCTCTCTCAACCTAGAATGACCACAGCAGGATCATACGTCAACAGTTTTTTTTTTTTTTATAAATACGAATTCTAACTGAGGAAATTCAGGCCTTTCGAATAATATATCACACAGGAATTTGGGTTCAAAATGAATAGGAAAGGACATCCGTGTCAGGTCAACTCAGAAAAAAATCTAAAATGAGTTGGACTATCTGTAGGAAATTACAAATCGAATGAGGTACCGATCGTGGAAATTGGCTGAGAAACCTAGGAGGAGTTCACTGGACAAAATCCAGTCATACAGACAGATGCCGGTAGTTATGTATATAGATGCTAAGAACGTAATGAAGCTGCTTGCGTATGAAGCCTCCGATTTAGCCCAGTCACCCCTAGAGCGGGGCCTACGATGCTCTGCCATTCTGGGTCATAGGCTAGAACATAAAAATTGAAAGAGGCCGAAAGCGGTGGCGAATGGTTATCACGCGTCTGCGGCCTAACACGCCAAGCCTACAAAGTCAACCCATTATTGGTCATAAATTCCTTGGTATACTTTTAATCTATTAGACGGCCAGAGTAGCGTAATTGCCGCAGGCTGCTAGTCTCTTTCGAGAATGGCAGAGCGTGTAAGCAGGCCTGTGTGGGTGTATCTTCCTCCTCTGCAAATTAAATCTGGGGATTATGTCAGGCATATAATTACTTTGTTGGACAGTATGAGTTGTGCCATTCAAGTACTTAATTCGGATTCAGATCCAGTAAAGAAAGTTGCAACCTCGGAAGGAACCTAGGGAAAGTACTCATTATAGTACTTTTAAGCTATTATCTATAATAGTTCATTTTTAATCTCAGGAAAAGGCGGGGCTAATGCTCAAAAGTAGACAATTCGACGCTGGCACAACGTGACACGTGCGTGTTTTACATGTTGAACTGTGTCTCATTTCGACATTGCAATAACATAGATTCCACCTTTTACATGCCATTGTGGCAACATTGCTACCTAGAAAAATTAATTCTCGCTCAAGGTTGACACGACTTTGTTGTGCCGTATGGAGCGTAGAAATCCTTCTTCAACCTGAAACACACCTCCTCACAAGTGGCCACCTTCTTAGAGCCATTTCAATTCCAAATGAGAAGAGTCATCGAGGGAAGCGGAATGATGACTTGCCGAGAGTAAAAGAATCCTGAGGGACGTGGGATCGTGAATAGTCCCCCTGATCTCCGACAGATTGGGATCAATTAATAAGAAGAGGACAGGAAGAGCGATGAGAGACTCCATGGTATTCCTGCCAGCCTTAGAGACGGACGATTAGTCTTCCTTTTCTCCTTCCCCATCTTTTTATATACTCCTCGCCAAAAAAAAAGGAGGACCGAGAAGGAGTCGAGCGATCTTGATGAAATTTGGAACTTAAGCTCGTACTGGCCCGCCATGAGATCGATTGGATTTTCAAGTGCGTGGGATGAATATTCAGGGAGAAAATTTGCTAAACGATTCAATTTCAATAGTGGGTGTGGGGTCATACTAATCGCCCGAAACGGTCATCTTTAAGGTTTCTATCGATGACAACTCCTTAAGATGTGCAGAAAATCGAGCGAAGGTTCGAGGTCGTGAGATGAGGCATGCAGATAAAACTTGCCAAACGGCCGAGGAATTTGGAAGTTTCGGGAAGGGAATAGGGAATTAGAAGTTCCTAATTACAGTAAGCACGACGCAAGAAAGGTTGAAGAGCTCGGAGAGCTTCCCTCTCGTCAGATAAGTTGAGATTCCTTGAGATTGGGGCTTGCAGACCCCGTCCTTGGAGGAAGCTCGAAGGGGGTCACTCAAGCCAGTCCAGACCTTCTTTCGAAGTCATCTGCGCCCAGTCAGATCTATGAGAGTATCTAGGAGTATCTATCTAGGAGAAGACAATATTGTGATAGTGAGAACGTAGAAGAGAAAGATAAATCAGATGAAGATAAAAGCTTGAGCCTACGATATTCTATGAGGCGCGACGCCTTGAAAGACGCCTGAGCGTCTGCAACGTGCCCCTCGTCCGCCGCATCCCTTACAATTTTTCTCAGTTCTCAGTTCAAATTATTGCTTCATTCGTAAGTGCGCAGTACTTTTGTCGAGATGAGATCGGTCTCGAGTGAACAATCAAGGAGCATGTGTATTGTTTATCGACACTCGGGTAGAACCGTGTAAGTTCGGACAATACCTAACTTGCGGACAGCATAAAATAAATTGCTATGAAAGAAAGCATTTGCGAGGTCACCCACAGAAACAGCTCTTCCATGCTGCGAAGAACTGTTTCCGAGGGAGAGTTCGCCAATGCTTTGTTTTTTAATGGTGTACATTATAATGTCCGAACTTATGTACTGTCTGAGGGAAAAATCACCACGGGAGTATACAGAAGACCTGGAACCCCTCCCCCCATCAAGAAACGAGATGAAACGGAGCAAAGAGTAAACCAATTAGGGGGGGGGGGGGGAGGAATAGATTGATTTGGCTTCCTCTTTTCGTACTTCTCCAAAGACAATCCTTATCACCCCTTTCCCTCCCCCCTTTCTGCGGATGAGGATCAGGACCCTATCTAGGATTTCATTTCGGGGGGTGGGGGGGGGGGGGGCGTACGCGCTGTGGCTATTTTTTTAATACTTGTCTTTGTGACATATCTGGATTTTCCTGTAAGTTACGGTGTTTAATAAGTCATATGCTATTAAAGATAGTAAAGACCAAGTACTGCACCGTTTACACCAACGAAAGCAGTATGCCAAAAATTTAAGGAAGATATTTCGGAGGGGGTTTGAACCCATGAACCCTAAATACGACCTTGATGAGGACACCCATGCTCCTCTTGATGGCCCATGTGTCCTCCACACCTGACAGATGCGTCTCAAGGCACCACGAATGGGAAGTTCCCAGTTGCAGCGGCGACGGAGGAGATAATTCAGCCCAACTCTCTCTTCTCGGGACAATTCACACGAGTATCTATACCGTCAGGTGTGGGAACCTTTCTGCAAGCCTCGTGTCCAAAGTTCCACGAGACATCGATGATGAACATGCCCTATATGGAAGGCTGGGAAAGGGAAAGTTATCGTCTTATTCGAGGTCTTGAGGTCAGTAAAAAAGTATCCCCGGCATAGCCATACCTCATGATGGTCCCCCATACGTCAACCTTGGCAAAAGCCCATGGTTCATGGTTTTTTCACGCTACACCTGTACTCAACCGAGAAATTGATGCTTATGCAAATCCTCTTCTCGTACCGCTTAAAAATTGTTTATTAAACTTCTTCCGCACATTGATAAGCGAAGCTCTAGCCAAAGAAGGAAGCTTTTGAAACACATCAAGGAATTAAAAATATGGTTGTATTCGAGGACATCACTGCCGTTTTCAAGAATTACGAGTACTTTATTTCGAATGAAAGTCGTGATCGTTATGAGTCCAATCAGAGTGAATTGCCAAAGACTCTCGAGAATCATTCTTCGAGTAATACTGTTTCCAAGAGATGGACAATGAAACCCTGCTTGCTTTTCGGACCAAAGTTAGAAGAATTATTGAAACACCCTTTCAAGACATGCCCAAGGGAGTAATTTGACCTGGTGTATCAGATAATGAAAATAAAAATTTTTTCACAGAAGAATCGATAAATCTAAGGTATTTATAAACTGGAGACCCATCACTATTTGAAAAACTGATAGGTAAAAAATTGTTGACCGTGTTCCAACTCGTTTCGAGTTGACGCGCCTCGCGTCGTAGGCTGAAGCATTTATGTACCTCTTTTACGTTCCCACTTCACTATGCTGTCTTTTCCTAAATTAATTACTTTCATCGGTCCGAATGGACGTAGACGACTTTAAAGAAAAGTCTCGAATGGACAGGCTCGAGTGGCCCCCTCGTTCGAGCTTCCTCCATGGATGGGACTGCCCGCCCCTGCCTCAAGGAATCTCAACTCCTCTGGCGAGAGGGACGCTCTCCGAGCTCTTCACCATTTCCTGTGTCGTGTTTACTGTAACTGGGAGCATCTTGTTCCCTGTTTACGATTCATCGGCAGACGTCGGGTGTGGAGAACCCCACTTCCCCAACGATCTCACCAAGTAACAGGATAAAAATCCAGGATATACGCGAGGGGAGGGCGGGACGGAATCGTCCATATTCAAGTCGGCGAAAAATGTCAAGTCTAATCTCAATTCATCGTGTTCTTCGACGCGGAAGCTTCCAGCAACATCGGGGCAATGGAGATGCTTCGAGCTGCGAGTTCGGCGCGACCTCGCCGATATCGTGGGAACCTTGATTTTATCGAAGGAACTGCTAGATGGCAGGCGAGATGGAAGGCTTCGCCGTCTCGGCACGGCATCACGACAAACGGGATATCCGGCGGACGCTCCCCGGAGCTGGTGAAGGGCTGACTTGGTAGCGAGGTTCACTCTCTTACGGAGAATTCGAGTTAGAATCCATGGTGAAAACAATCTTCGCTTTCGGGTTTGCCCGGTGAACATGTGGACTTTAATGATACACGCCTAGGCGGACGTGACATGAACGCCCATAGGATGTCGGACGGGGACGGGGAGGCCTTCACATTCACCTGCCGTCTCGTAGTTCATTCCATGAAACGTAGGTTCCCGCAATATCGGCGAGGTCGCGCTCAACTCGCCGCTTACGTGTTTCGGTTGCACCGGTGTTTAGGGAAGGCTCGGCCGTGGGATTTGCCTGTGCTCCATGTTTTCTCACGTACAAGTAGGGATAGGAATGAGCCTAAATTAGCCCTTCTACTACTGAGTTTAATATAGCCGTGCTCAATTTCCTTAGAGATGTCTTTTATCCTCTGTAATTTATTTGCCTACCTTTAGATGTCTACTCGACACGCCGGACGTGTATTCTGGACAGCC
The DNA here is from genome assembly GCA_905338385.1 of Darwinula stevensoni. Taxonomy (NCBI): domain Eukaryota; kingdom Metazoa; phylum Arthropoda; class Ostracoda; order Podocopida; family Darwinulidae; genus Darwinula; species Darwinula stevensoni. The sequence continues at coordinate 1,532 of CAJPEV010002340.1, read as the reverse complement.
TCTGCGAAAGGGTTAATGTGATCGAGACCGAGAGAAGGTGTCGAGTCAAACATATAGGCCTACTTTATTCGAAGAGCTATGAAGATAAGAGAAAACGGCAACGGGTTTTTTTTATCTCTTCGGTACGATCGTGCGCGGAACATCACGGAGTATGTCAGTGTTCATCGATTAAGTTTTGTTCGGTGTCCGGGGGGTCCTCACTCGGAGTCGTCTGTGTTTCGTGCGAAAATGTTTCGGTGTCACTCTTCGTGCCTAAGAGTTGTTCGTTCTCATTGCGAGTGGCCTCTTTTTCTGTCGGCTGCGTTTCACTTTCGGGATGGAGAGACTCGCTTTCGCTCGGGGCCGCATCCTCCGTCGGAACGTCATTATCCTCGGTGAACGGGAGATGGTCCTTCGGGATTTCCTCGGGTTTGCGTCCGGTCGAGGGGGTCTGTTCGGTTCCTTTTCCCTTCTTGACCCGCCGGAAGACGAGGGACCGGTCCCGGGACTCGACCTCGAGGACCTGCGGCCCCGTGTAAACCCTCCCGGTTTCCGCGTTTCTCCAGGCGCCCTCCGGTACGAAGATCCGGCGAACCTGGTCGGGTTGTCCCACGGGGGGGCAGACCATCTCGTCCAGGCCCAGGAGATACTGGTCGCCGGATGCGAAGGCGAAGCTGTGGTTGCTCGTCTCCCAAAGGGGGAGGATGGGTGGCTGAACGCGGGAGGCCTTCCGCCAGAGATGAGGTGACTTGAACTGGGGGTTTCGGTAGGCGCGGCCGAATAGGTCCAGGGTGTCTTGGACGTACCCGCGGGCGCGGTGGCCGTCGAAGGCGTGGAGAGGCACCTCCGGGATCACGCAGGGGATTCGAAGCGCTCCGAGGTTTAGCGCGTTCCAGATCCACCGTCTCACCGCGTTTCGGTTCGCTTTACCGGCCCGAAGGACGGTGCAGTCGCTGTTGGACACGTTCGGCGGCAGGGGCATCACGGCGAGAACCTCCCCGGCGCTGGATTTGATGGCGTCCAGGAAGAATTCCACGTGGAAGTCTGGGTTGGGCAGGGGGACGGAGAAGCGACCGGACGTCGGTAATTCCGCTGCGCTTCCAGCGTTCACCACGAAGCTGGACACTCCAGAGCGGCGATGGATCATCGCGATCTTCTGCTTAATCCAGTGCTGGGTCTTCTCCTTGGTGGCGTCGAGGACGGCGGCGCTGCCGATCACCGGCAGCTCCGTCAGGGCGGGGAGACCCGATCTCGTCTCTTCCAATTTCTAGGCCAGAGGGTACCTAAAGAATTTCCAGACCCTTGGCTACGAGTGCTTGCCCCTCTAAAGGTTCCGGTCAAAGTAGAGGGCTAGCCGGTCAAGGAACTCCTAGGCTCACTGCAAGCCCTTCGCCCTGGAGTGAAACCGGTAGTCCCCGACGTCGAGCTGCCAAGACTGGTCCAAGACGACGTATTCCGGTCTTCGCGATTTCCCGTAGACCGTATCCAGTTTTTCCAGGAACTTGAAGAGTCCCGCCTGGGAGAAGTCGGTGAAGGGGTCGGGCCTGAAGAAC
>CAJPEV010002339.1:0-46270 GCA_905338385.1 Darwinula stevensoni | reverse complement strand
TTTCATGGCAATCGCAAGAAATTTGCATTGTTTGCAAAAAATTGATATCTTGTTTACGTGAACATGCTGCTTGGGCAGTTTCATTCTCACCTCAACTCATGAACTCAGCACGAAAATGTCTCATACAATAAAAAGCGAAAGATCTAGCTTCCGATACGAAGGTTGAAGTAGTCTTGATTCTGACATAATTTCGACGCGATCGGAGCTCTCAGCCAACATGAACGAAAGTAATTTATTTATTTTTTCATCATGGCGAAATGGTGCATCGCAAGCAAAAAAAGGGCACTTTTCGTCCTCCAAAAGGCAATATCTTTCTCATGGTTGGTCTCTTTTCTCCGAAAGCTTCACAGGAGTGGCAACCCGGGAGGAGGGAGGGGGAAAATGGAATGAAATTCGCATTTTTAAAAAGCGAGATTCAGTGACCTACACAACCTCGGGAGATGGAGCTTCAAATTAGCTGGAGCGATTCTGTGTTGAGGGAGGAAGTGACATGCCAAATTTTGTTCCAGTTGATCCTCTCAGAGAGAAATACGAGGAGGTTGAATTTTGTAGCCGGAAGGGGTCGAATACATTTAATGCGCGCCACCAACGCCTATTGATAAAGCACCAGAACCACTATTTTCTTTGCTATTACATTTTTTCCTGGGGAGATTTTGTCCGACGACATTTGTCTGCTCACGCTGACATGAGGACAGTCCGTGGGTTAGGCTCAGGATTAACGTTAGTGACTCTCTTGGAGGTACAGAGAGGGTGTAGAAGGGGGGAAAGACTTTGAAAAATGATTTTCGCAACTTCGTAAATCAAGGGAGGACTGGATGAAAAGTCCTGCGTAGTGGATTTCACTAAGCTTCAGCAGCTTTCCCACTGATTCTATCTACTTACCTTGCTTCATCCAGACTCCATTGAGCGTTCCCTGGATATCTAGATCCATCGCTGTTCCCTTTCTATAGTGAAATCTTATTTTGAAACACAAAGCGACTACGAACTCTTGAATTCAGTTGATGTCGTTGGTATGAAGGTGCCTGTAGTATGACAGAAAACCGCCTAATGACCAGAGGGTGGGAGTTTTTGTAATGGCTATATAGGGTGGGACAAAAATCAGGGAACATGCAAATCTTGCGTTTATTTTTCCTTTCTGACAGACATTCAGAAATGCTCGCAGCTCCCAACATCTATTGCGTTAATTGCTGGAGCTTAGTGGGTGGGAAGTGGTTCATGGTCGGCTTCTGCTGTTGTGGCCATTTTTTTTCCAGGCAACCGGCATTTTCTGCCGGTTGCCTGGAATTTTGCTATCACATTCGAAATGCAGTGGATCGAGAGTCTTGGCCTACTTGGGTGTATTTCATGGTAATCATACTCGTGTGCTGTAAAGTGTTATCTGATTTTTCGTAAATCATCTACTCGTTTTTCGGTTTAATGCACCATTGTTACGTTATTTCCCAACCCTGGGTTAAAAACCACTACAAAATGTCGGCCATCAAATTATGAGACATTTATGTAAACTCAGGCATAGAGGTCACCGACATGCCGGAAACAGCAAAAGAAATGACACATTATACCCAAAATTGCCATACTTGTTCCAGGTGGGTAACGGTTGTTCATTTCCAACAATTTTCAGTTGACTCAGCAGAAACACTCTTCCTTTTTACTCAACTTATACCAAATTGATGAAAAAGAGGAACGGAAATTTGCTGCTATCAGGCAGTCATATTGAAAGTTGCATTCCTTCAAAAGGCATATCTTCCCTCACTATTGCTCCACCTTGTATGTTGCTCTATTTCAGTGGTGCCCAACATTTTCGCTCTGAGGCCCCCATAGCTCACTTCCAGTCATCGTGGAGAATATGCAGTCACTAGTATAGTAGAAGACTGATTTAAGGTGGCAACAAAATGACAACCCACTTTCTCTAATCAAAAGTATAATACATTTCCACACTAATCTGCACATATTATATACAATTGGAACGCTTTTGGCGAGTTTTAATTGAATTAAGAAACGGGTTTGGAAAATTGTCACAATTACCCAATCGGGAGAGGTCAAATGTCCAAAGGTACAAACTTGGCCACTCCCACCTTGGAAAATCCCCCACTAGGTTTTTTCTCTCCCTTTTGATGCTATCATTTTTAAACCTTCCAGATACATTACTGTTGGAATGGTATACGAACCTATGTTGTTAACTTTTGACTATATATTCATTATGTTGTCATGGCAACTGTTTCATACTTTTACCGACTCCACTTTGCTGTTAAAAAAGTTTGACATGGCCGTATCTCTTGAAGGGAACCTCCCATTGACTTTTCATCGCACACGTTTGTAACACATATACATCTCTACCAGTGAGCAAAATGTGAGGCCAATAGTATTAGGCATTACGATGAAAAGCATATGTGGACACCACAAGGAGCATGAAACCAAGAAAATCAGCACTATAAACTATAAACTGCTGAGAATGTTCACATTAAGTTCTCTTGCAATCTCATTCATTTTTACCCAATATGAGACCGATTATAAGAAGAATGGCCTTAGGATCTAATAATTGACATACAGGAAGCAAAAAATGTAAATATCTCAAAACGACATTTTAAATACTAAACCGATGTCTTTTGTCCCCTTAAGGAAATCTAAGGGTATTTATTTTAGGGTTGGGACTTGCGGACCACTTGCAGCCACCTTGTGGGCCATTTTTTGCCTGCGGGCCACTGGTTGGGCACCACTGCTATAGTATCTCTCATCATACTGGAGGCTGAGTTGTGGAGGTCGTCCTGCCTATGTGTGTTGTCTTGGGAATATGCTTCAAGAATTATTCAACATGTTTCGAGAGAAAAAGCAAATTTATTGCCTAAATTGGGGGGACTCATCATTGAGGCACGACGCTCAACTGCATAGAAAAGCTCATGCTCTCCAATGAGGAGAGATGAAGTTTGAAGAGAAGAACACATGTGTCATTTATGTGGAAGCAGATTAGCTGTGGTTCCTGAACCTTGAATGCGATAAAGGCTCTAGTGTCCTCTAGAGTTATTGACGATTTCACGTAGCATTCCCAATCTCCTCCGTGTCTATCTTTCATTACTTTAAGTAGAGTTTTCTTGAAATCGTCCAACGAGACATTAGCCTCTTTCGCCTTCAGAGCCAAGATCAGAACATCCACGATCATCTGAGTTGCCTCCATTTCCGACCGAAGTACCTCTACTCCGACACTTCTTGCCTGGAAACAATTGGGTCGATTCTAGTACATTATCCACGTAGACAATTGACGTAGCTCTTTTGCGGGTCAACTCTGTTATCATTGCCAAAGTTATGCTAATATGCGATATTGACCCTATGGTCCAGTGGCAAAGTTGGTACTAAGAAAAATACGGTTGACCAACATCAGCCACACTTCGGTGCCTTCCCCAGTAGCATAAAATATTGGCCCAATGCAGGACCAAAATTGGGTACGTTGGTCCAATGTTGGTCCTGCATTGGGTCAACATCTTGCGCTACTGGGATTGTTTCATCATCGTCTTCCATTTTTAGTAGTCAACTCTCGATAGCTCGTAGTTTCAGGGAAATTCGAATTACGATTTATTTGACTATATACATAAATGTATCCCCTTACGAAAATGTCTTATAGGATTCCTATATATTCCTATAAGAATCCNTTCTTCCATAACAGACCAGAGGATGGAAGGTCATAATAGGCATTGTTTAAGAGCCCAAATGCCCCCGATCTCTTCCAGCGGACCATAACGAGCATCGCGGCTGCTTCCAGTCATGATACGCCGGCTTGGTTTCATTATCGGTATCAGAAAGTACATTAATGCTGCGTGCATCGCGTGACGTTCGTACTGCTAGGTAGACACGCCTGAAACGGAATGTGCAAATGGATAATTTCCTTGAAATTCGAATGCCAATTCCTCTGTAGCAGAGAATAAGGAGGATATTGAGAATGTAACGCCGATCACTTTAGCATAATCATTTGAAAAAGTGTTAAAATGGATCTTCACGTTCGACGATTCTTTCCGAATGTACGATTACGTCGAAAGTCTCCTGTGCCAAACTAGATGTGACCTCAATAAAGCTTGGAAAAATTTTAATCGCATTAGATTGTAGCCATGCTTGACGGCGACTCGGTTCACGGACTGGTCGACAGCAGGGTGCAGTGCTGAAAAGGTGCAGGCACCAAGATCTCTTCACTGTTCGCAGCCTTGAATTTACCGACTGATACGATTGGAAACAAGTGTGAATCGTCGCATTCCTAGGATAACCAGGTATGCAGGAAGTGTGGCTTGATGCTAAGTTCGTTCGTACTTTTACAGAAAAAAAGGAAAAATAGAGATATACATTTAGAGCTACTAGGAAATTTGACTTATCTCATCTACGAGTCATAGAGGAAGGAAATGCCTTTCCAGACTTTCGCTGGGAAAGGCGTTAAGTTTAAGTTAAAGAGAAATTCGATTTTAAGAGGTTCGAGTTATCGAGAGTTGACTGTATTTTGACATTTCTATTTTGTACAATTCCCTAATCGTCTCTTTGGGTTCCTCAAATTGAGGAACATTCACATTCTTCCATAACAGACCAGAGGATGGAAGGTCATAATAGGCATTGTTTAAGAGCCCAAATGCCCCCGATCTCTTCCAGCGGACCATAACGAGCATCGCGGCTGCTTCCAGTCATGATACGCCGGCTTGGTTTCATTATCGGTATCAGAAAGTACATTAATGCTGCGTGCATCGCGTGACGTTCGTACTGCTAGGTAGCCACGCCTGAAACGGAATGTGCAAATGGATAATTTCCTTGAAATTCGAATGCCAATTCCTCTGTAGCAGAGAATAAGGAGGATATTGAGAATGTAATGCGAGAGGTACAGGGCAGGTATTAGGGGGGTTTGATATAAACTTCACAGAGATATCTGGTGACCTGTTAAAACTTCCTTTCGTTAATTCTTGGCTCGCGGAATTAGGATTCGATATGAAAAGTTGTTTATGAGTATCCCATGTATGGGTAGTTAATGGTGACAGCAATATTGTAAACTTGTCTAATGATAGCATGGACTGTTGGTTCTCACCAGACTTTTTACTCTTCGGCATCAATGACTTTTGAATCAATGACGTTTAAGGATTCACCTCCTGATTGGTACGACGAGGTCGAAGAAGGTTGTAACCTAACGTCTGTCTGAGGCCGATGGATGCTTAACTTTCACGTCATCTTCTCCCTCCTACATTTGTCCATTCGCATGAACAACTCAATGCCTTCTATACAGGGTGTTCGTATTTAAACGCAACAATGGGACATTTTTGCCCCTTTTTATGGAGTTCAGCGCGCGCCCTATAGCTCACTGGGTTGCATACCTGGAAGGATGAAACCTATCACTCGTATGTTTCATTGGAGATAGGCAACCCGGTGGGCCATATAGCGTTCGCCGATCTCCACCTACAGGCGGCAAAATATTCCGTATGTTTGCGTTTAAATATGAACACCCTGTACAGGGTGTTCGCATTAAAACTGTCTATATATAATATTATGCTTGGGCGTCTGTATGTCCGCAGTGCCATGTGCGCATGCGCGACGCCTTCTTCTGCCTGGCTCCGGGTGTCAGTCTCTCTCTCTCCAGCTCGCAATTTTCCTTCGGCCATTGCGGCTATCAGATCCATTCTCGAGAAAGAGAGAGAGGAATTATGTACGTCTCGTGCATCCCCCTCCCCACCGCTTAGGGGTATCCGAAAGTATCCAAAAGTTTTTTCAATCTAGATTTTTTTTCACATTTACTTGATTAAATGCCTGTGGTACAGTATACAGTAGAAATGAAGGACTGCATTTGTTTACTCGAATAAAAAAACGACGCGTTTATTTCGATAAAAAAGCGCACAACATGATTTTTTGTGCAAGCGATTTTCCCGCCTCACTTTTCCAGATGGGAAAAAAGGAGTTCACGGAAGATCAGCGTGGCACCATTTTTTTATTACTGCCATTAACGTGGTGACACATCGGAAAATCGCAAAAACAGTCGGATGTGGTTTTACAACCGTCTGTGATACGTTGAAACAATGTGTCGAGACCGAATCCTCCAACTCCAGGTCACGTTCAGGACGACCAGTAAAAAATGGTGCCACGCTGCTCTTTCGTGAACTCCTTTTTTCCCATCTGGAAAAGTGAGGCGGGAAAATCGCTTGCACAAAAAATCATGTTGTGTGCTTTTGAATCAAATAGACGCGTCGGATTTTTCTTCGTGTAAACAAAATGCAGTTCTTCATTTCTACTGAATATATTATACTGTACCACATGCATTTAATCAAGTAAATGTGAAAAAATCGATTTTCAAAAAGCGTTTGGATACTTTTGATCACACACTGTAGACTGCTTTTGCTGAACATTTCCGCAAAGAAACGAAATCGTTGTCGTGATATCACTATCACTATAAGAAGTGAATACTACTCTCATGCCAAGTACGTTTCAGAGCAAGAATTACAGAGAATCTGATGCACTACTATACCTTGTCTAGGATGTGAAGGATGTCAACCAACTGCATTTCTCTCAGAATATTTTCTAGCTTTGTAAGGATTTCTTGCAGATCTCTCTGAGAAATGCTGATGCTGTCGAAAGCCCCCTGCATCTTTTCCCTGTAGGTCAGCTTCGCTTTCATCTCCCTGGCCTGCTCTGTTGTGTTAAGCCCGTTCTCCACAAGCTTATCAAGGAAAAGGTCTGCATAAATAGGTTTATTTTCGTTCATTATGATCGCTTTTAAATTTCTGAGGTTCGTTTCAACCATGGCGGTCGTCTTCAGACACTGTTACCTGGAAAAAAAATTCGACGACAGAAAATAATGCCACATAGTGTGCCTTGCAGACATCTTAAACATCTCTAAAGGTTGTGGAAGGCCTTATGGAAGGAGAAGGAAGGTTTGAAGCTTGAGACGCCGAATTTCTCACTAATTAATGAGAACAACGAGAACAAGAAGTGTAAGTTTATGTTCAAGAACAAGAACCTGCACCTAGAGTTCATTATAGATTAAAAGTCTGTGAGGTTCCGTGATGAGAACCATAAACAGTCACGTATGTTATTCCTCAAAGATCTGATAGACCACTGCCAATATTACAAAAGCATTATTCTCAAATTGCAACCGAATTTTGATAAGGGTGAGGAAAAACTAAAAATATATATTTACCTATGGGAGGAAGAGTGACCTTTGTCATCCAGAAATAATAGATTGCAAAGTTAACTGGCTGTTAGGAAGAAAACGCTCAGTTTTGTTGAGTCCTAACGTTGGAAAGGGATAGTCGGATCGAGCTGCCTTTTGACGAAGACGTTGATGGACATGATTGAGCAAAATTAAAACGCATCCTTTTTGACGTTTTATAAAACCGGTTGTGGATTACCAATTTTCGTGATTTCTTCGTATCGCATTGGATACGCGACAAAAATTTTTTTCCTGAAAGTTTCATGTTAAGGCTGTATGAATAAAAACGGCAGCCGTTCAAAGTGGAGGAATGAAATGTCCTTTTCACACATGAGATGGATGGAGTTTAAGCACTGCTCAAATGATTAATTTCCTTTGACACCATAAAGGCTGCTAAATATGCCATGTTCTCGCCGTATTATTTTGGGTTGATGAATACTATTTCTCTCGTACGACGAGATTGATCCAAATCAATTCTAAGAGGGTGGTTCAACTCATTTGTTGATTTTATTTTTTGGAGCATTTATTTGAAACGTGATAAATTTCAAACCAGCTACTTCAGCTACTACAATGCAGCATTTTCCTCAAGGGAGTACTAAAAGACTGAAAGCCCTTAGCAAAGGAAGATCTGTCTCGCAGTTAGAACCAATTCTTGGACGAGTATCTTCACAACCTTCTTAGATTCTGATCGCTGCCATTCCTGATGCTCTTTCAGGGGACCAAACGGATGGACATCGCTCGGAACTAATTCGGGGCTACAGGATGGGTGAGGGAGAGGCTCTCGGCCTATGCTAGCCACTTTAGTCGCGGTTTTATGGGCCGTGTGCGAGCGAGCAGAAGGAACACTCCAGGAGAGGGTAGATCAGAACTTTTATTTTTCCGAATGTCTGTTTGTATAGCTTGCAGGACGTTGCAATACTAGATGTTGATCTACTATTGATTGACTACTGTTGATCGTAGAGCCTTTGGGCAAGATATCAGCATGAATGATCTCGGAGTGATCCCAGAATCCCAGGAGAAAATGTCCTATTGAAAATGTCTATTGAAATTCTATAGGATCTTAATACCGAGAGCTGAAAAACTTTTGATAGGACTTCCTAAGAGCAAAACTTCACAGATCCATTTCCCCTCTAGTGATGTCCTATGGGACTACTTAATCCATGACTTCCCCAGATTTAATCATTTTCTTTGCTTTGAGATTATGCAAACCATCTACAAGAAGTAAAACAATCTGGGTATTAGAAACTCACTTGATGATATTGGTAGGGTACATCTGCAATTAAGAAGAACTTAAGATGACATATGATCTCTTTACAATTAAAATGCGCAACTCTAGTGGATTGCATCCATTTATACTTAGTTTCTTCTTTAATATAAAAATTACTGTTTTAAGTTGATAGAATTTTACAACATATCCGTAAAATACCAACATGTACTCCCAACTTCTGAATTAAGTTGAAACATGTACCAGCACAAAACAAAGCACAATACTTGCTAGACATTTGGAGAGGAATGTGCTGCATTTCCGGGAGAAATGCAACAGAGAAAAACATAATTATAGAATAAGACAGGAATACAATAAGACAGGGGTGCTCAAACTACGGCCGGTGGGCCAGATCCGGTCCGCCGAAGGATTTCATCCGGCCCGTCTAAAGATGCGATTACTTTTGGCCTGAAGCATTCCAGTTTTTTTTAAAAACATATCTAAAAATCCCATCTGCAGTTCATTGTGCTCTGGGCCATTTCAGGTCCCTTTCCCATGCAGCACCGGGGATTATTAGTCAGATCTTATTAGTCAACCATTTACGTCCTCCTACGATTGACCGACTTACCGAATCCACCCATCAGTTGTGGGAAAAGGCCTTTTTTCGCTCCCCCACTCTTTTATGACGGACCTTGGGCGTCCGCAGATTTAAGGAACAAGTCAGGTAGCTGATGTTTCTTTCTCTTGCCTGGTCTGTCCCATGTCTTTTCGTGCATCCGAAGTTAATATTCATGTTCAGTTCGACGAAAGCTCAGAAGTATTTCCCAAAATCTAGTTGAGTGCTTTCTTGGGACATCCCATGTTGACAGTGAAGGGGATTTTGTTCAGCAAATGCGCCATTTAAAATTCAGTGTCATTTCATTTAGTGATCTCCAATGGAGCGAGTGAGAATATCTCTTTACAGTTGCTGAGCGGGTATTCAGGCATCATGTTCCTTTTCTTTCCAACTAGGTACGAAAGCATTCAATCATGTCAAGCCTCAAAAAAAAGGAAAATTGATAGTGAGTGCCGAAAATGTCAAAATCGTTGGCAGGCTGATTACTTCTTTTAAGACATGAATGGCAAGGCTGTGTGTTTGATTTGTCAGGAGACAGTTGCTGTTCTTCAGGAATATAATCTTAAGAGACATTATCAGTCCAAGCACGCAGCATCCCATGAAGTTTATACCAATACATCTCGGTCTGAACTAGAATGTGAAGACATCACAGACACTGCGCAGCTACTGATTTTTATTCGAGGCGTGGATGAAAATTTCATTGTAACCGTGAAGCTTGCAGGTCTTCGTAGCTTCTATGGCATAACCTCGGGAAAAGATTTGTTTGAAGTTTCCAAATGCCTGGAAGGTTGTCAGCTTTCCTGGGAAAATCTGACAGGGCTCTCCACAGGCGGTGCGCCAGCAATGCGTGGCTGTCACTCTGGACTCGCTGGTCTCATGGAAAGAAAAATGGAGCAGAATTGCAACTCTCTCATCAATCTCCACTGCATAATTCACCAAGAGGTTATTGCTTGCAAAACGTTGAATCTGGGTGAAATTATGAATGCAGTGATTCGCACTGTGAACTACCTTCGCTCATCTGCGGGGCCGAAGCACCCTCAGTTCAGATGGTTCCTTGCTGACATTGAATCCGAGTTCCTCGACGTGCCATACCACGCGGATGTTCGTCGGCTGAATCATGGGACTGTTCTATACAGGTTTTTCCAGCTCCAGAACGAAATTAAAATGTTCTTGGAGGAAAAGGGAAATCTTTTGATTGATTTCTCGGATCCGATGTGGATGGTCGGTTTGGCATTTCTTGCTGACGTGACAGGTCATCTGAATGACTAAAACAAGCTTCTTCAAGGCCGCGATTGCTTAATCACGGACTTGCACTCAGCCGTAAAGGCTTTCAAAATGAAACTTTTACTTCGGGAACAACAGTTGAAGAAAGGCGACCTCACCCATTTTCCATTTTTGAGAGAAGTGTGTGAGGAGTACTCAAAGGAAAACTTCAGCATCGAGAAATTTCCTGGAATTATTCACGATCTTTATACCGAGTTCCAAGGACGATTTCAGGATTTCTCTGGACTTGAAGAAGAAATTCAGTTATTCAGCTCACCGTTTAATGCGGATATTGGCAAAGCACCCGAAAAATACAAATGGAAGGTATTGAGCTGCAATGTGATCATCAACTGAAGAACAGATTCACGGACTTGCCTCTGCTCGAGTTCTATAAACGCCTGGATAAGGGTCGTTTTTGCACCTTCTTCGCCAAAAGATGCCACGCGCAAAAGATGATGACGATCTTGTTCCTTCAACATACATTTGTCAACAGACCTTCTCCATCACGGAATTGAACAAAGACCGGCTGAGAAGCACAATGACTGATGCTCATCTACGAGACGTGCTAAGAGTGGCATCTTCGAGGCTGGAGCCAGACGTGTCCTAAGTTATGCGATCGAAGTGCCAGCTTCATGTTTCTCATTGACATTCTCTACAATAAACCATGCTTGTTGAGGCAACTTAGTGATTTCACTTTTCTTTTGTTAATTCATCATTTCAAGTGAAGGTTCAAATTAAAGCAGCCCCCGAGAAGAAAGTTACTGTTCATGCGGCCCACGAGCTAAAAAGTTTGAGCACACCTGCAACAAGAGATGGCTTTCAGTTTCTTTCCAGTTCCTTGTTTGCTCGCCAGAGATGACATCAACACAATTCTTTGTGCATTTGTCTACTCCATTGCAAAACCTGTTAAAATGAAAAGATGAAAATAAAAAATATTCCATATATCAAGTAGTAACAATTTCAAATTAACTGCCTTGAACTTTGAAATAATGCTACGACAACTGGTAGACCTTCCCTAGTCATGTGTAGGGCATCTTGGCCTCCTTGGATCCCAAGATCGCTTACTAGCGAGATTGTTTGCCCTTCGGGAAAAAAAATTCGCTATGGTCGTGCCTTTGGCGCTCCATTACCTTGGATAGTGATTAATTCATTTATTCTTTGCGAAATGGGAAACACGTCCCTATTGAAATACGTGACATATGGCGGCGAAAGTCTTGATTTTTTAAATCAAAATCAATACCTCTATGATTTTTAGTGTGACTAACTTGAAATCTTTTCATGTGTCCCTTTTTGTAAGGGTGGAGAATACATTTTTAAATACTTCGCTCCTATAATCTACGCTAAGGGGTACATATTTCAAATGTAGGATTTTTCCTGTACTCAGCCATCAGGTACTTCTGAGGGAAGTTTAAATTTTCTGTCTTTGTTTCGCTGGACCAAAGAAAATTTCAGGAAAATGGAACTGAAAAAAGTGCCCTGATGGGTTTTAATGATAATTTTATTTCTTCTGAAATGTGGACTCAGGAACTCCATGCCACTCAGTTTCAGCCTTATACGTTTCCTCTTTTTGCTGGCGGAAAAAAAGGAATTTGGAAAAGCGACACACCCTGGAGACGCACACCAAAAAGTTGAATTTTTCCTTAAATCAGCATCACGTCCGTTGTGTGTGTGCCAGCTGCTACTTTTCTGTTTCTGCCCGATTCACTGGGATATGAAAAATTCTGTGAAAACGTTACGTCCCCAAGAAATATGCCTGCCCCCCAAAATTTTTTTGGAAATTTGACATTTGACATATGATCTCAGTGCTTCAGCAGACACGTTCTTGCCAAGTTACAGCTTCCTATATGTCTCCATTTGATTGAAGCAAAGAGAACTATTCCAAAGAGAAGCAAAGAGAACTATTTGAAAAGATGTTCCCGAAAAGGTGTGCCCCTTTGGCATGTATCACCAAAGTAGAATTTTTCCTGAATTCGCATGCCGAATTCAGGAAATCAGTCAGCTACTCTATATATAATAAAAGTACAATTTTTTCTTTACTCAGCTATCCATCAGGATCTTCTTTGGCAAGTTTAAACTTTCTAGCGCCCTCTGTTTTGTTGGATCGAGAAAATATGCCTTTTGCAATATAAGTGCCCTGAGGCATTTTAACCGAAAAGTACATTTTTTTAATTACCGAAATCAATTCTCAGAGAACTACATGCCCACAAAGATTCAGGATTATACGTTTGCCCTTTTCGCTTGTGAAAAAAAAAACATGTTTGGAAAAGCTGACGCACCCAAAAGCTATACCAGGAGGGGATGTACCATGAATATTGAATACTCCCAGAACTCAGTAATAATATCATGTCATTTATACGTGTGCCAAGTTTCACCTTTCCATTTCTGTCCTATTCGCCACGACAAAATTTTTTTTAACCATGGTCCTTCGAAAAAATTCCCCAGGGGATGTATCGAGACTTATTGATGTGATTGAAGAAAACAGGCTAGGAGACTTAATGTTACTGCACATGGCTGAGTTTAAGCAGCTAATCTCAAAGAAACCGAAATAAAATTTATCCTCAACAAGGAACCAAAAGTCTGTAAAATATAAAAACGTATAGAATTTTCGAAGACAGGCTATTCATTTAAACTCCCCTACTGCCCAAAGAATAGCACTTGGGACACTTCCAAGAAAATTATATATATACTGCCTTTAAAATTGCAGCACCAAGAAGTTGAGGAACACATAAAATTTGGGACTTGAACTCTTTGCAGCATACAATGAAATTTATTAGTTTCAAGAGTGCATACAAATTAAATGGAAGGGGGGTTAGGGGTCCTATTAATTTTAATGGCGGACAGTGCATATGTAAAATATATAAATGAAAGTCAGACTTACTCAGAATAGCTTGAAGATGAGATTGAACCAGAGGCAGATGAACTTCATTTCCCAGCTTGGCATGACAAGCCTTGCTTGTCAAATACATCATTTCAAATCTTCCATGGAGAAAAGTTTCATCAGGAGACATCAGGGCAACCTAACACCAGACCTGTTTGCCATTATAATGACATTGTTCGAAGTTCTCTTTGATGGCATCACACCACTTCCAATGTCAACAAGCTTCTCAGGAATCTTATTCAAGCTGAGTTAGGTTGAAGCTGCAATATCAGTTCCTTCTAATTCCTCATATTGAAGGCAAGTACTGACTCCTTGAAAATCACTTGAATGAAGCATGTGGCTTGCGGATTTTGTCTATTTTGCTCTCAATTCTGAAGAGGTATTCCACACATAGGCATGTAGAAGCACTTAGGGGTACATAAGCCCATTTTAATCTAAGGTATTCCAACAAATGGACAGATGCAGTTTCCCCTAACTTGGTATGAACTAGAGTTCCCATATCTAAATCTTCCAATGCTGTGCCTTCGCCAATTCAGCTTTGGGTAAATAAATAAACAATTTAAACAATATCTCTAATTGAAGAGGGCAGTTGTCGAAGGTCTGGTTAGATTCTAAAAGGACATCTCTCTGAATCATTGCTTCTTTCCTAAGGAAATATTCTAAGCTGTCTTCAGCAGTCTTTATGAGGAGCTTTGAAGGAGAAGAGATCATATCTTGAGTCTTTTCCATCATCAGCTTGTGCAATGCACATGCAAGGGCAACTCAGAATATGAAGTCATATTCAGGGACTTTCTCATGTAGGTGGAAGACCACATATCTATGCCAAATAGAGATCATTCACCATTTCTGTTCCTGAGAAAGTAGAATTGGAGTCAGACAACAGTGACTCCGGCTCTCTTCAAATTTGGCAATCATGTCATAGCTGATGCAGGAAACTCATGATTCTCTGGAAGAGGCCCAATAACCCCAACTGTAGAGTCCCAAGTCCAACTTTTTGACTAGGTCTAATGAAGTAAATACTCGCAGGGGTATTCATTGTCACCGTCATTGGTGACGACAGCCTATTAATGGAGGAAGAGTATTTGATGATTAGCTTTCCTTTTGGTCTTAACCCTACACTTTTAGGTCCTTATGGCTATTGACTCAGGTCTATGAGCAAGAAATGCCTGCGCTTGTAGCAGATAGGATAAAGGTAGGACCTATAAATACTAGGGCTAGGAACTGACATCACAAGTGAGGGCCAACCTGTCAGTGTCGTACCTATAGTAAATGCAGCGCAGTAAAACTCGAAACATACTCACCTCTGCTAAGAACTCTCTCGCACGGTTCTCCTTCATGCATCACCAAGTGAGACACTAGATGGCAGTAATGGAGGAAGCCCGCTACCCTGTGACGCCGTGTTATGCACGAAATAAGGTTTCTGATTATAGCTGCAGTAAGAGAAAATATTTATGGGTTAAAATGTGTGGAAACTCGGTCATACAGAGGATATGACGTTGATGCATAGGCAGTTGCCCAATACCTCAGATTTTTTTGTCCTAAAAGCTCATATTCGGATTCTACTCAGTTCATACATAAAGACCTATAGTATAGTTTCTGAAGAGGCTATAGATTCCTCTATAGGGTTCTATTGATTTGTATAAAACTTTTTCACTTGGGATATCGAGGGCATGATGTTGCTAACAGACAGAACTGGGCGAAACTTCTTGGGCGGTGGTGATCTCTGGTGCCTCCATTCCAGACTAGCACAAATGGCGAGAGTAAGGCTTTCAAAACGTTTATGTTTGCATTTGTCATAACAGTTGGCTTGGAGCCGCTTTGCTCAGGGTCGTCCAGCACACTTTTTGCGTCCAGCTTTAAAACGTGAACACCACTAAACAAAGGCGATCTTTGAAATGTTTTCTTCACGAAACTGTGCTCTAATTCGCACATGAATCTCACTTGGTTTGATGCCTTCGTTAACCAAAAAAACCTAAGCGCAATGATTTGTTCAAGAACCGAGTTAACTGCCTTCTCCGCCATTTTTCCTATCGGGCAACACACAAAGTCCATAGTAATGGAAGTTGTTTCCTAAGGTCCCCTCTACCAATCCGCATGCATAACTTTCAATTATCTGAAATATAAATTTACATTCAGAAATGTATGAATGTAGAATGTTAATTGTTGAGATCCGGTGCATATGGGGCCCATTCAAATCCTGACAGATTTGCTCAGCACCAATTTTGAGCGGTTTTTGCCTTTTTGAGAAAAATGCTAGTTGGTCATTCTTGAGAATGTGGTTCTTCCATGGGCCAACGGGCTTTGCGTTCAAGAAGATTGAGCTTTCCAGCACGACTCTTTGTCATCCTACGAGGCTAAACCCACTCAAAATTGGTGCTGAGCAAACCTACTAGGACTTGAATGGCTGCCTTATTCACCGGATCTAAATCCATTGGAATTTTCTGTTCACAATATTCTCGAAGGAAAGGCCGCTACTAAACAACAGAAAAATATGGAATCGCTCAGGAGATCCCAACAGGCTGCCTGAGCTAAAATAGACATTATTAGAAACGTAGTGGAACATTTTTAGAAGCTCTTTAAGTCTTGTATCAAAGCAAAATGAGGATACATTGAAAATGTTTGTTTACATAGTGTATGTTCTATTACATAATTGTGTAAAGTTTTATTTCAATCGGATTAGTAAAAGGAAAAATATCCTTGTTTATATTCGTTGCATTCATTTGGGTAACCCTTTAAAAATTCCAAAAGCTGAGCTTCAGAGAAATTACTTAAGCAGCACTGAAACTCCATCCACCTGTTGTGCAGAAAAGATACATTTCAAGACTTCACTTTAAACTAATGTTTTCTGAAAGTTTCATCTGTCTAGGCTGTCTGAATAAGGGAAAATTTTGTTTTCAATGAGATACGACAAAGTCACGAACATAGTTGATCCACAGAAAATTTCGTAGTATCAAAAATGACTGCCCTTTTGAAATGGCCTGTCGAATTTTTCAACTCCCATTTCGCCCTAGTGAATGAATCAGGGGAGATCTCATGGGGATCTCAGGGAGTAGCATACTCAAGTACGACCAAGGAGTTCTTCAACGAAGTGCAACATAGAGGTTCAGAAACGTTCTTATTGCTGCCTTCACAGCCGTCATGAGGCAATTTATTATCCACTGCTGGATGAAGGGCACCATATACAGGGTGTACATGAAGTCTCAATCTATTTTATTGTTAAACTCAAAATTTGTACAAAAATGCATAATGTGCACTTCACATTGTCAATAATGAACTAAATAAAACTGGCAATAGTAAATAAAAAATCAGTCAACTTTTTTTTTTTACCTTATGCCCACTTCACAGCCATGACATTCACTTTCCAAATCGATACATACTGGAATCAATCCTTTGTTTCCCTGAACATTCAGGATGTTCAGCATGTCAGGGGTGACAATGTTAAAAGCAGCATACATACGATCACTTAAATCTTCAGCATTGAGAACCTTCGTGCAGTAAAACTTTGGAATAATGTACCCCATGCAAAGAAATCCAAGTGGGTTATGTCAGGTAATCCTGAAGCCAACGTTCTGTTCCATCCTTGGCCCATCCAATGGTTCGGGAGCTTCTCATTAGATAATCCAGCACAATGTTCGCAAAATGAAATTTGGGCATCAATATCCCCTGAGCTAACCCCCTTTGACACATGGGGATTCATGGGGGTACACAAGTACCCATGGGGTTACATTAAGTCCAAGGTTTACAGCACAAAAGTTCACAATGTTGAAGATTTAAGAAATCATATCAATGCTGCTGTTAACATCATAATCCCTGACATGCGGAGCATCCAGAATGTTCAGGGACACAATGGATCAATTCCAGTTATGTATCGATTTAAAAGGTGATCATCTTGAACTTCAGTATGAAAAAAATAATTCATTTTTAAAATCTACTAATCAGGTTTTATTTAGTTCCTTATTGACAATGTGAAGTGCACATTATGCATTATTGTAGGAATTTTGAGATTAACAATAAAATAGATTGGGACTTTATGATCACCCTGTATCATTTTGGGAATTCCTGGATTGCTCCAGGACCAAAAGAAGGGCTTATATTTAACTTTAAAAATGCTTCCTAAAAAGATTTGCACCGCAAATGCCACTCCTGGTTTGAGGTGGCTTGGGCTACTACAATCAGATTGTACAAGATTTTACGAAAAAGGATCAAATTCGTTAAGTCAGGGAAAACTAACGCGGGCGTTTCAGTGACGTATTTATTGCCACTTTGCATTAAGTATTCATCAGGACGTCATAAACTATTCGTCATAACTCTTACTGACGAGTTCACTTGACTTCTTGCATCATCCAGCCATGCCTCTGTGTCGCATCATCGCAGCTCTTCCAAAGAGAAAAGCATTTATCTTCGACTTGATACTTAAGGGTTGGAGTCCCTTCCATCGAGAAGAAACAATTATCGGTGCCATCGCCAACGACGACCAGGCAGTTCCACACCCCTTGATACTCTTTGCCCATTGCCTGCACGATCCGGTCTGCCATGACAAAATTGTCGTCCCGGGTCTCCATGGCTTGCTTAGTCATGCTTCGGGCATATTTCTCCATATCCTCCATTCTATGCAAAATAGAATTCTAGAAAACATTCTATGCAAATGTATTTTTGCTCTTCTAATGTGAAATAAGAGGAATGAGCGAGAAAAGGAGATTGGAGTTGGCGCTCTTCTCATTTTAAGAGTGTATAGATTTTACCACGAACCAGAATCCTGTTCTGCGAGCATCTTTCCTCACATCTATTCACACTCTCACCGTCAATTTTAGAAATGACATCTAAAATTCTAAAATATACGTTTCTTGCGTAAGTCTTCTACTATAGAGGCTTGAGTGAATTGGGCTTTTAACTGTATTCACAATACCCAAGAAAAACTCTTCGTAGAATGATATAGCATTATAACTTCAGTCCATGAAAAAGACTGAAGGGAGAAAAACCTGCTCCTATGGACAAGGACAGATTTTATGGCCATAAGGTTACCTAAAGTTATGAATCACCCTTGCACCTTGTCATCACTAAAGAGGTTGCCGGCACAACGGATGATATAAGGAAGGCAGCCATAAAGTCCACAACTGAAATACATTTCGGATGCTGCGTTAGTGCATATCGAACATTCAGAATGATCTCTATGCGAACTATGGAATGGCAGCGCAATTGATGTTAATTTTTAATTCCCAAAATGGATTCCCCACCATGTGTTACAGCTTTAATGTGGCAGTATCATGTACGTTAAAGTGTATCTCCTACATATAGCGCTCTTAAACAAGATGTTACAGGGTGTCTGTACGGTTCCACAATCCCCTTAGAACTGTCAATGTCTTCATGCAAGCGTGATTTATTTCATTCTGATATTTATTTAAGAAAATGAAGAAGTATTCGCTGCTACAATGCCTTACAATTGTGGAAGAGTACGTCGTGTGTAAATACTGTATTAGGGGTTTCTCCGTCAAGAACTAAGCTCCGGTGAGAACAGTCTTGAAAGATCTACCCCATGAAACTATGAATGTTCAAGATCAAGTTCGACTGAAGTGACCAACTTTGTTAACTGGAGATGAACTTAGGGATAGAAGTTCTTGAATGATTGTGGTTCCCAATTATGCACTTAAACGCCATTATTCACGGAGTCGTAGCAGCAAACGTTCTTCATGCAAAGCTTACACCTGACAAAAGGGAGTCTTCGTTACCCGTTATTGATATGATGGAAAGGGAGGTAGATCGGATGACGTCATTGATGACATCACCAACAGTTTTAAGACGTGTATCGAAGGCGTCTAAGACGTCAAGGAGCCCCTGCAGCCATTCTCTCAAAATATGATCGCGGCTTAATGATCTACCATTTTTGTAAGGGCTTGATAGGCACGTGAGCTTCGATGTAACACCGTGTGGTTCGTTTGAGTCAATTATCCCTTGGATGGTGGATGACTCACTTCTTTTTTTTACTGGCACTTAATCTATTAATAATTACATCTTAAAATTGGCCTACCAGTTTCCCTGAGGAACGAAGTAGCATGAACCTTTCTGCTTTTCAATAGGAATTCACCCTCTTTACAAGATCAAATATGTGCTTCACGAATGTTTTGACAACCAATGCTACCCTGCGATGGATATACAGGACGAAGAATGGGATGTTTCCTTGTCAATTTCACGAGTTCAGCTGGAAGCCTCGACTTTTCTATGGAGGGCAACCGCAATATGTTCGCTTGTGAACAGAGAAGGAACGAAATCGTTCGAGATCGCACACACGCCAAAACCATTCGCAACTATTGTAACTCCCCCCTGGCGTACTTGAGAGGTTCAATCGGCTGTCCACTCCTACTGCTGACATACCAATAAAAAGCCTACCGATTATTCTTATCATTAATGGCTTGCCGTTCGTTCGTCCATCTCCTGTTTCGACGACATGATTTCCCGCTGCAGCATCCTCGTAGCTACTGCATCATCCTCGTATTCCGATCGATCACCCGTGCGCTCATGCAATTACCATCTATTCTTCTTACATCTGATCGACGACTTAACTTTACCTGTAAGCAAGACCAGCTTTCCTATCAATCCTTTTCGCCTTAGGTATGCAAATTTCCATGGAACCTGCCAGAACCGTGTCGAAAGCATCCCACTGCTCCTCTACCGTTCGTCCTCATAGAATTCGGTTAATCGAAATGATACCCTTTGCTCAATTTTCGTATTTCGATTCATTTTTTCAAGGGAAAAAGCAACAACCGGATATTCGATTCACATCAGTCACTTTTCGACTGCGCCGGGTCGCCTGAAAGTCGTCTGTAATACCGAAATATGTCTATAGCCGAGACTCGAGGAAATTTCATAAGTGGCTGCGCATCGTCTAGACGCATGTCTATGCTGAATCTCAGCCTTACCGAACGTCATCATCGCAATTGGATGCAATGCGTTCTTGCCAGAAGTTGATTGAAATCTGACTACATGAAAGATATGGAAAAAGTTTTGCCAGAATGGATATTTGTACAATATTCAGAGATTCCATCTTGTCATCTGAATGCCAGGCATGAACGAAGAGCACCCTATCCAGGCCCATATCCCGCATTTTCCGCCTTTATTCACATGTTTTTCCGTCTCCATTCCCTGATCATGTCATTGTTTAGAATTACAGTGCACTGTCTCATTTATGGCAGGGAAAAGATCTGTCAGCACATATATGCTATCTTTATTGCCCATCATTACATGTTCTTTCACTTCCGTACTGTGTCCCATAAATTCTGTTTAGAGCCCCGAACCGGAAGATAACGCAAGAACCGTGACCTTTCGTAATGATTTTCAATCAATTTCGTGATGATTTTCAATCTGATATACCATTCCAAGACGGGTGAATTCCAACATTCTGGCCACGAATCTGCTAGTGAGTTCTTACCTCCGACACAGACAAAAATCAAAGCACGTTTGAATCCCAAGAAAATTATCATTAAGCGCTCCAGGACCATTAACTTCACATCGGCCTAGCCTATCATTAGATAATTTTCATAATGCATGGTATCGAGCCTTCTTGTGGCTCGTTTTGGGTCTAGGCTAATTTATATATATCAGGGGTTTACCTATGAAGTTGCTGTTTTTACGAATTATGAACTTTGACATCCGATAACTCTAGTTTGCCATGATATTTTCCCTTCATTATGCTTTTGTCTGAAAGATACATTCTTTCTCTTTTTGAACAGGTATAGTAGTCAACATTGTCTCTTAATGTGTACAAAATCAGCTTTTGTGGAAACATGGACAAATTAAAAATTCGAATAATTTTTTAATATGAGTTCCGTCGTGGTACCAATGCCTCACAGACAGCCCGAAATATCAACGACACATATGGACCAACTACCACTAACGAACGTACAGCCCGGTATTGGTTCAATCGTTTCCGTTCTGGAAATTTTGATCTTGCAAATGAGTCCCGTGGGCGACCTGAGACGAAGGCCGAAAACGACGAATTGAAGGCGATAGTGGAAATGGATCCATCCCAAACTTCGGGTGAATTAACATCAAGGTTTGGTGTAAGCATTAAAACCATACTGATTCATTTGGATGAAATTGGTATCGATACCAATCGATACCAAACCCACGGGACTCATTTGCAAGACCAAAATTTCCAGAACGGAAACGATTGAACCAATCTGTACGTTCGTTACGTTCGTTCGTTAGTGGTAGTTGGTCCATATGTGTCGTTGATATTCCGGGCTGTCTGTGCCGCATTGGTACCACGACGGAACTCATTCAAAAATTATTCGAATTTTTAATTTGTCCATGTCTCCACAAAAGCTGATTTTGTACACATTAATTAAGAGACAATGTTGACTACTATACCTATTCAAAAAGAGAAAAAATGTATCTTTCAGAAAAAATAATCATAAAGCGAAAATATCATGGCAAACTAGAGCTATCGGATATCAAAGTTCATAATTCGTAAAAACGGCAACTTCATAGGTACACCCCTGATAGATTCTTTCCATGTGAAGTCTTGTCATTTGGCTCTGTCCACAGGGTCAGCGCTGAAACGATAATTTTTCAATTTGACGCAAGATTAAAATGAAAGAAAACATTCGAAATGGTTGCAGAGTTGTAGTACCCTGGATTTAGTCCTCCACTTTATTACCAGTCTAAGCAATTACAACATTGCAATGCCAATTATTGAAATGCTCACTCCCACCGTAGTGGCACCCCAATATTGGGACTATAATGACGGCAATGGAATATTTATAATGGATTCTGAAAGTCCTAATTTTAGTACATTCCAGGGAATGATCCCTTTTTCCTGCTCTGCAGAATACTCAAATCTTCCTTACGAGCTTCTGAAACTTTTACAGAAAGGAATTGTCTAGGTATTGCATTGAAATGCGCTTGCACTGAGAAATATGAGCAAAATATTTAATTTTTGCTAGCGAGAATGGAAAATAAATCCTCTTATGGAAAAGGAAATAAACATTGATAGAAATATTTCTGGCTTATACATTGAAAATATTATTCAAATGTAAGTTCCAATAATTCCTTTTCGAATTGTTTAATACAAATTTGAAGCCACATTTATTTCTCTGGGAATGGAGGCTTGCTAGACTGGGATCTGAAACAGACGAGATCAACGCGCGGTAGCTGAACAGTGTGGAAGTTACATCAGTGAATGGCGAGTGAATCCAAAAATTGTTGCAACTGAAAAAGTGTTGGGCGAAACTTTTTATAAAGAGTAGGGGATCCATTGAAATTCTGAAGGAATCTTGTGACCGAAAAGAAATGAACTGAAATGAAATTACTGATATATTAATAGAAAGTAACAATTTGAATTTGTTTGATTTCTGACCAAGTCCAACATAAATTAGACGAAGACTTAACTCTAAAACACAGATGTATATGAAAATCCCCTCAAAGACGAAAAATAAAGTACAACTGGAGTTCTGGTGCAATAAATGAACCAAAACAAAAATTAAAATTATTTTGGGAAGTTAAGCTACTAAGGGATTGAGTTCATGACCAGAGTTTCGTTCCTTTCATTTCCTCTCTAGACTTTTGCTGCTTGCCTTTCTTTTTGTACTTGTTCTTTTACATAACGCACGAGGAGAATGAATATATTTTTTGAAAAACCCATGAGGCTCATATCTTGCCTACCGTTATGTGACACAAATGCAAAGGTCCTTAAAATGCCACATGCATTATTACAGACTTCCATAAAGTTTGTATCATGCCTCTAGACGTGTGCGCTTCTTCTGGATATATTCAGCGGAGGCGCTGGCACCACACATCCTTGGGCAGGGGGAAGGAAAGGGAAAAAAAAGCCTAGGCAGGTGAGAAACTGGGAGAGGTGAGGGAGTGAGGAAATGATAGTACAGGGTGACCAGAAAGTCCTGTCCACTTTTGTCCCATATTTTTAACTATATAAATACAAAAGCTCTAGCAATCTTTTCATGCAGTTTTGCTCCCTAACATTATTGTCTATGTGTGTGAAAAGTTTNGCTGTGTGAAATCGTCGATGACTTCCCGCGCCGTCTGAAGGCTCGTAGAGACGCAAAGGGTGGTCATTTTGAATCTGGGTAATTTTGTTATGTTGCTAAGACTATTGTGCTCCTTCAGTTGCTAACTTGTTGTTCAGGGGTAAATATTAAAAGAGCTGCTGCAAAAATGCTGATGGACAGGACTTTCTGGTCACCCTGTATATCGTCTGCTACAATTTACATGTCCTGGAACAGGGATAAAGTCCCGCCATTCGATAACCCGTAAGGCTAAAAAGACGATTTAAGTACCATCTGAATTGTGGGTCATCCTGCCACATGCTGCGCGGAAGCAGCATGGGGTTTTATGCGAGGGAGGAGGCATGCAGGGGAAAGCGTGATCATTTCCTGCAGGATTCTCCGACTTGGCATCAGTGAAATCACTATAAATCAGAGACTTATAAATATTTTGGCATATAACTGGGCAGAGCCCTTCATGACAGTCGTCTCTAAATATCGGTATACAAAACTCGCAACATCTCAAATTCGTTCCCGAGTAATCCGGGTCCGAAGATCAACATAGATAAAAATTGTGATTTTCGAGAGTAGTTTCAAATGGCACGCGAAAACTGTCTATAAGATTTGAACGCCACTTTGCATAAAAATGCAACTGGTCATGATGCAAAATCGTATGCATGGATTTCTCGATGCGTTGCTTACGACCAATTTGGGAGGGGCAAACGTGAGGCCTGACGAGACGAGATTTGCGCAAAATTCGTTCCACATCCCGAACCCGTGGTAGCATCATCAAGAATTTTACATCATTGTTTAGTGTAGAATCTAAGGAAGAGAATGAGACTAATGTCAAAGTTTTGCGTGGAACGATGCCGGAGATAAAAGCCTCTGAAGAGACCGATCGAAATCGTGACCTTAGAGTCTCGAAAAGTGGCTTTTGTGCCCTCCTTCGAGGTCCCTAACAATAATTATAGAGCGAAATTTTGATCCACGGGGGTCAATTTTTATCTTTTATATGTACCTTAAGATGCTGAGAAGGAGGGTTCTTTTTCTACTACTGGCAGCTAAAATACTAGGTGAATTCCTGCACCTTTGATGATATGGTCAACATGAATGGGTTATAGAAGGAAAGAGACGTACATTTACTGGTAGTTGCCAGCAGATTCGCTGAAAAAGAACGCTGCAAATTCGCGTTCAAGCGAAAGTGCACACAGGCACACTGTGTTTGATAGGAACTCCGGACTGGGGACTGATAAGCCTCATCTAAACCATGTCCTCTTCGTAGTAACTTTATCTTGTGTTACGCCATATCATGGACATAATTATGGGGACCTACATACATAAATGACTATCACCCAATCACCCTATTTAACCACCTCTCCCTTCAACCAAGTATTACTCATGTCTTAACACATGACGTACCGGCCATTTTACCCCGTCGATCCGCCGCTGAAACCTAAGCCTTAGTTACCTTAGCCTTAAGCTCGATGCCTACAAAGCTGATATTTTCGGCCATAAGCTATGTAAAAAAGCTGGCGAAAGGACTCAAAAACAGATATCTCCGTGAGCGGTACGGTAAGTGTCAATATCCCAGATCCCAAAGGGAGGCATTAGTGGACTCGTCTCCCGAGGGGTCTGTGATTTCATCCGCATGTTGATACTTGGGATACGGAACCCGAATCCTGTCTTCATGACTAACGGAACATAGTATTATTCAGTGTCTTATAGTAGGGTCACTCTCTAGGCTGATACCGGCGAATTTTGCCGCCCCATCCATCATCCTATTTATGGTAGGGGGTGATCATGCGAGGAATGCTAAGGCCGGAAAATCAGAGAACCCAAACTTTCTTATTACCCTAACCCCATCAACTTGAGAGCTTGCTTACAGAGCCGAAAATGAAAAGGGATCATTTTCACCACTTGCATGATAGCGTCGTTAGTGTAATTTCCTTTGAGTGTCAGCCTAAAGAGTGGGCCACTCTTTAGGCTTTACTATAAAAATATAGGGTTGTGTGGTCATTCTCAGCACAGAATACTACGGAGTATCATGACAGGGCAGTGATGCAAGAATCGTCAAACTTTAAGTGCAATGCGAAAACTCCTTCGTTTAGCACAAAACTTTTGCCATTGTTTCTTCCGCATGCCAAGCTAATGAGCTGCGATTTCAACTCAGGAACTGACTTTGTGCTTCGGGTAGAGTTCCGTGAAAGGAGATTCTCCGTTCGAGGGGCCTCACCTATTACCAGGTTATGCGCATTTGAAAGAGATCGCATTTCAGGAGACTCTTGCCCTCTCAATGCTGTTTAAAACATTCAAACCCGCGATCGGATCTTTCCTTTGTGAAATAGCTTTCGCGGTAGTAGGGAATCAGAAATTCCCGATATGACAGGTGTTATCATTCAATTTTTTAAAATTAGATTCAACTACTACAGGTAACGGAAAGGGTGAACACTTCTGAACATTTTGGTGAAAATGACATTAGTTTCCAACAAGTAGCTACGTAATAATGCATCGCAGTGGTCGTAATAATTATACCTATACCGGTATATGGATGTGTTAATATTAGTTAACTCATATGTGCATCATAATTCTCTCTTATTCACGTAGCCTGATGGAGAAACATTATCAATCTTCAGGTGATGATTCTCCCTATCTAACGAAAGCTATCTATCTTCTCTGAAGAGTAGGATTTTTTTTTGCGTCTATCTCGTTCAGGGCCGTATCTAGGATTTCATTTCGGGGGGGGGGGGGGGGGTGGCGTATGCGCCGGGGCCATTTTTATATACTTTGGAGGGGGGGGGGGGGGGGGGGGGGGGGGGGGTTTGAAACCCATGAACCCCCCCCCCCCTAAATACGGCCTTGATCTCGTTTCCCTCTCAAAAATGATTATCATGACTTGGAAGTGCCCAATTGTTGAAGTGATTCAGTGTCAATATCTCGAGAAGGACATGATGCAATTGGGGACACGAGGGTCTGATACGTCTGATAACTGATGCGTCGCATGTGTCCTAAGACCACCCTAGTAGCATATACCATTGAAACAACATTGATTCAATGTTGATTCTACATCCGGACGTTGAACCAACGTTAAAACGAAAGGTCACGATTTGCATGCCCCTCTGAAATCTGTATCCCCCAACGCAGGCAGTGGCGGTTCGTCAGGGTAGCCAGTGCCTACCCAGTTTAAAATTAGAGTTCTAATAGTAATATTTGCTAATTTATTCTTCGATTAGCACAGCTGGAAATACTTATTTCCATTACAAAGTAACAGCAGAATGAGATAATGCTCTGAGGGTAGGCACGGCGTTACATGCCTACTCTAGCTGGGCTAAAATCCCCACGAGTCCAATGCAGGAGCGAGAAGAGGGGGAAAGGGACGTGAACCTTAACCCTGGAATGAGGGAGGGTAGGCTTGCCTAAGGCTTGCACAGTTACTCCTTGCGCAGGAAGGGAAGGATGAGAATCGCTTGCTCTCGCCCTCTGCTCAGAAGCACGTGCTCGTGGAAGCCTCTGTGGCTGTCACACCTGTTGAGACCTACTCTGCAGTATCTATATTATCATGTTGACTGAATAAGGAATCATTCTGGACAGGCTGCTATAAGTCCTGGGTAGTGGTTCCCCATTCCCATCCGATTTCGTTGTTGCTCTCTGCTGGAAGAGGCATTATTTCCCAGTGGTACATATTGTCTATACCAGCGGTTCCCAAACTGTGGGTCGTGACCCACTGGTGGGTCGCGTACATTTTCCCAGTATTAAAAAAAATACAATATCCGCATCTGCTCTGGATAATACATACCAAGCCATGGTTGATCATATTTCCTTGACGTCATAATTACTTTGAAAATACCTTGTTCTGGTTTCCGCTGGGTTGGGAAATTTTCTGTACGTCAGCAATTGGGTCGCATTTTTAAGAAGTCTGGCAACCGCTGGACTAGACTGACAGTGCTTCGCATTTCTGGGGGAGGGGAAGGGGGTCTTCCAATGGAATAATTAAATTCATCGAAGGTTTAAATATTCGTCACTTTTCCAGTTGGATGCTAGTAATTTCCTTGATGGCTAGTTCTGATTATGTTAGAATTAGATTTGCAATTATTTAGTGCAAAAATCCTAAACTTATGTTAAGTCCGTAGCCAGGGGGGAGGGGAAGCCTCCACCCCCCCCCCCCTGAAATTATTTAATTCTCCCCCAAGCAGAATTGCTACCCCAGGGGTGGGGGGAGTAGAAAAATGATATACTGTAGATTGAGTGGCCCTTCATCCAAAGAGAATGACAGGCAAATTTCAGTTGTCCTCCCCACGTACGGTGAAATCCTTGCTCCTGGGCTGATGTTATATTATTTCAGAATGTGATATTGTCGAAATGGCAGCTGAGTGTAACTCTGTCGATTGCCTTTTGGAACACCCTTTCACTACGTTACCGTTTGAACAACAACTTAAAGTGAAAAGACTTAGAAGAGGGACTCCAAAAATTACAATAGTGCAAAAATCTGGCAATGTCAATAGAAGCTTTTCCAATGATTGGTTTCTCAAGAAGGCATGGTTGACTGCCTCTGGGATGAAACAAAGATTATTCTGTTGGCCCTGTCTGCTTTATGGGAACACGAACCACAGTGCTGTTGGAGGAGAAAATGTGCGGTTCAGTCGTGGTTACACTGAAATGAAGAACCTGAGCCAAGCTTTGAAAAGGCATGAAACTTAAAAATTCCATCTAGACTCTCTGGTCGCCTTCGGATCGAGGATGTCTTGTCCACGGCCCAAAGACTTAATGTGGAGAAATATAATCAGAAGGTCTCCCAAAATCGAGAAGTGTTAAAGAGACTTGTGGATGTTGCCGTGTTTCTGGGACAGCAAGAGTTAGCCTTCAGGGGGCACGATGAAACCACAACATCTCTAAACAGAGGGAATTATGTGGAGTTTCTGGACGTCGTGAAAAGGTACAATCAAGCATTAAGAGAACATCTTGAGTGCGAAAATGCCATTTTCAAGGGCACCTCAAAAACAATCCAGAATGACCTGATTCTTTGTATCGGAAATGTGTTATCCAATACTATCCAGGAGGAAATCAAAGAAGCTCCCTTCATGGCTATAGTCTGATGAAGCAACCGACATTTCTACTAGAGCCCAGTTATCCATTACCCTTCGCTAAGTTGACAGGACAGGAAATGTACAAGAACGTTTCCATTTATTTTTTTTATGTTTCTAAATCACGTGATGCAGAATCCATCATTGATTGCAAATGAGTTGAAGAAATATGGTGATCCATCAGAGAAGCTAATCTGCCAAACATACGACGGAGCGTCAGTAATGGTCGGGTTGCCACCTTTGAATTTAACAAAATATTGGAAAATATTCTAAATATACCTACAGGCACCTTAAGCCAAGGCGCCAATCGATACTGTAGAGTGGCCTACTGCTTTTGACTTACGGAAAATAATATTAGCTGCTATTAAGCTTTATTAAGTAAAAAAAAATCTTGCATGTTCAAATATGTACAACAGTGTCCATATTAGGACCAGTTCGCAGTGTGGACATTACATCTGAAATATGTACTGTCTGTACCATGAACGGGTGACAACCTTACCTCATGGCCTTGCCAACCCGAACATGTATGGTAGATGCTGCTCTTTGTAGAGGAGTACAATGATTTTCAAGATTTTGCCCAAGGCCTCTTCACGTTGAATACGGATGATTTAATATGATGAACCGAATGCCAAGGCAATAAGACTTTTGGCTGGGCTCAGCTTGGAGAGACGGCATGAGAGAAAAAAAAACATTTGAAGAAGGGAGAAAGTACGGAATGAATGAGAAACTATTTAGCCCAGCTTGGCATGGTTGTCCTTTTCCCGAAGCTTACAAATTCAAGCGGGAAGATTGAACGATATTTTAAATACTCTGACTTCATTCATTTATCGCAACTGTAGTAAGTTACAAATTCCATGCTCTGGAAAATTGTCCCTTTGTCTATATCACGCAAAGGAAAACGGTTCCGACTAGTGGGGTTCTGAATCTCCCAGTATAGACAGATTTCCTCTGGTAGAATATTAACGTGAAGCTCCTAAATGTATGCCACAGTCCAGAATGGACTCTGAGCTCCAAATCTTATCTGAAAAGGATGTTTCATGAGACGAGCCACTTCAAATGTATCCATCCACAGCAAGATATTTTCTTTCGACTCTTAGGTAAGAAATTAAAAAACAGCAATAATTTGATGTCGAACCGCGAATAAAATAAGAACTATAAAGTTAAGATATAGCGAACATTGTACATGATTTAAAAACGTAGACCTACTAGACAAGGATTCCTGGAACACATCCTTTGAAATGACGAAATAGCGATTAAATGAAACCGTACGATGACTTATGGGACACCCTATATTCTTCCCAGAAAACTTCCCTCCCACTACATCACACTCGGACCGTCTGCTGGTGACGAAGTCATCCCCGTGAAAAGTTTAACCGGCACCCGTGAGGCCTGGAGGGAAACGATTTTGGAGCGGATATGGAAGCATGCGATCTGCTCAGGTAGCTAGAAAAAAAAGAGGAGATAAAATGACAAAAGGAAAATTTGATCTCAGTCCCCCAAATGCATGCGTGGATTGATGTCGTGATTCTCATGGCCATTCATCTATTACCAGAACTAAAAAACTTCTCTGCTGTCGGGAGAAGATGAGTTAGAGGTTTTTCCTAAACGTTCCAAAATTTTATTATAAGGATAGTGCACGGCTCGAAAATGATGTCGGTCGTTTCTTCGCTTCGCAATCGCCAGAGTTCTGGGCAAAGGGCATCGAGCAGTTACCCGTGCGTTGGAAACATGTCATAGACAACAATGGTCATTACATTGCAGACTGAAATTGCATTTCAATAAAGTTATAAATTTTGACAAATTTGCGTAGTGTCGCAAGACTTTCTTTCCAACCCAAACCTCTTTTTTCCTTTTAAAGGGGAAGCAGGTAAGCATTAAGTCTAGTCGACTACTCAGATGCCAGCTTCTGTGGTGTGGGCCGGTATCAATTCATATGGGCGCACACCATTGGTTTTCGTGCCTTCCGGCACAAAAATCAACGCAACTGTCTACCGTGACCTCATCCTGGAGGGCATAATAAAGACCTGGGCCAAACAGCAATTTCAGGACCGTAAATTAACTTTTCAACAGGACTCTGCGCCAGCTACAATGCAACGACCTTTCAGGCCTTATGCAAATAAGAATTTCTTGACTTCATCACCTCGGCAGAATGGCCTCCGTATAGTCCCGACCTGAACCCGTTGGACTTTTCTGCGCGTGGAGCATCTTGGAGAAAAAAGCTTGTGCTACTCCACATGCATTGTTTGAGTCACTGAGTCGTGCCCTTCAAAAGAAGTGACACAAAATCTCCCAAGAAACTCTGCGTGTTGCTGTCGATACGTTACCAAATGGCCTCGCGATTGCGTGAAAGCAAGAAATGGCCATTTTGAGCGGTTTTTCTGGCATTATCTGTTGAAATATTTGTATCAATACTTTCTAATGTTCTAATTCCCATTTGTTACTGGTTGATAAAACCTGAGTGTACAGAACTTTTGGGTTACCGTGTATAATACGAGGGAAAACTGATCGCTACTGTGCAACAGTACCCTAGCGTTTGGAACAATCATATCCGAGTGCATCATGATGTGATTCGTGCTTCCAATGCATGGGCTGGCAGGGCCTCTGTCTGCGAAATGGAGGTAGATGCTCGTCAGAAAATGTGGAATACATATCTCGTACAATCCTGGCGTGAAAACAAGAAACGGCATCACTCGTGAAATCGGCTACGAAGAGCTTGGGCCGATCCACATAATGCCCTGAAGAGGGAAACGTGGATTGCTTCTGCAGAAACAGCTCTGGAAGGAGACTAGACTTCTCGATTGTGTTGGGACCGTGAATGGGAAGCACATCTGATTGAAGTGTCCCAGCTAAACAGGCAGAGCATATTTCAACTACAAAGGTTACCACTTGATAGTCCTGAGGGCTTTGTCATGAAATGCATGTGTGGATTGGTGCTGTGATTCTCATGGCTCATTCATCAATTATGAGAACTAAAAATCTAAGTTCAAACAGTGCACGGAGTACCTGACGCATCTGAGCTTGGGTTGGGAGTTGTGCTGAACCTCTGAAAAGAGTGGATAAAGACCAGGAACCAGCTGGTTTGATTAATTTTTTATTTACGACATTGCGGTTTTATGGAAACCCTATTCCGTGACGTTATCAACGCTTGTGTGGCACCGTTCGTCCAAACCGTAAGGGACTACCTCACATTTCGAAAACCAACTAGCTCAACCGAGAGTAGTTGGAATATGCAATGAAAATTCAAGATGTGGCCGTTTATTTCATATAGACTAATGGGTGGTGTGGTCCGCTTTCATTAATTACGTACGTTCTGGGCTGGACTCAACTAGACCAAAAAAGACACCTGATTCGTCCCAATACACAACGATAATGTGAGAAGAAATGGAAATGATGCAGCACCTGATTATCTCGCATTCCCTAAGGTACTAATGGGAAATGCCAGATTTTGCGGTTTGTCACTTTTTTTTCCCATTACGTCTGTCCGTAGTAACCATAGCGACCGGACAACATGAGCCAATGCGCTTAAGTGGATTCTCACTCACACCCGTAAGATAAATTTAAAACATTAAATTGGCCACCACAAGCCGGTGGGTATTACACGTTATGCGCACACCCCTGTGCACACTGAGTTTTGCTTAGGCACCACCACACGCACACCCGTAGCTTTGCTGCATGGCTCCCTAAGCCTTCATATGGTGAGCTCCAAGCACACTGGCATGATCCTGGCGTACGTTGAGCCGTACCCCGCAATTCGTACACGTTGATGGCAGCGCCATCTAACGGCGTCCGCTAGAACTAGTGTAGAACTCAACTCAACTCAACTCACTTTAAGACCTTTCGTCTCATTTGACAAATTCTTGCATTACTCTAGTATACGTACACTGGAAGACTGCTCCAGTCACTAAAATCATTTTCGTAAGTAAACGTTCTCTAGAACATGCTAGAATTAGTGAGTCATTCAATTTGGTTACATGTTGCGGAGCCAGAGCCATCTACAGAAAGTAGCGAAGAACAGGAGTTCAGACGGACGCAGTTAGATGACGCTGCCATCAACGCGTACGAGATGAGGATATGGCTCTACGTATGCCAGGATCATGCCAGTGTGCCTGGAGCACAGCAGATGAAGGCCTAGGATGCCATGAAGCATAGCGACCGATGTGCGTGCGATGGAGCCAAAGCTAAACTCTGAGCCCAGTGGTGTGCATAGGGGGTGGGAGGTGTGCGCACCCTTTTCTTCGGGACTCTAATGTTTGGCCTAAGTCAAACTGTCTTCAGGTCACGCAAAGGCCTACTCTTTTTCCTTTCAAAAGAAACTAAATTCTCGACTTACGGGCCAATTAGGCCTATGAAGGTGAATTCCTGATCTTTGAGACATCTCGTTGAGGACGCGAAACGTTAGGGCAATTGCAGGGCTATTTATACTTTCACGAATCATTTCAGGGGACAAGTAATGCTAGATCGAATTGAGGCCCGTTTCACGAACTTTTTCAGACAACGCTGACCTTTACAAACCATTATAGACAATCGGCTCTCTCACCAACATTCACCTTCTGAAGAACGAGACGGCATTAAAGTAGTTCACGATCAAATTACCCCCCCCCGTACTTATTCACGGACTAGAGGTAATCGCTCTCTACCTGAAACTTCGACAACTTCTGGAATTGGACAAAGTGAAGAGCGCCTTCCTTGAAAAAGACACGATCTCTCTTGCAACACCTCTCCCACCCCTTTGCAAAGAACTAAAAATGGCCGATCGCTTTCCATTCGAGGGGTGTGTGGACATAATACGAAGCCGAGGTCAACAAAAGGCGTTGGAATTTTGTATTTGAAAATTTCACGGAAGGTCCAACTTTCACCTGTCACTTCTGGAAAGGGGCAAATCAAACCAACCGCCATCTCGTATTCAGATTCACCAGCCACGGATTTAACTACGTAATATGCTCCCGTATAGAATTCCACGACCCCAGCTCCCTGACCCATGACCCCGGCAGACACAGCTGATTCCCAGCTGTGTCTGCCGCCTCTGCAAGACTCCTGCAGGTCATCGCTACCGCCCCATGCACTGCCCTGCAAAAGGAGACTCCTTTTTATCGACTTTATCTCCTCTTCATTTTCTGACAATGCCAAATCACTGTCCTGACTGTGGACGAAATGTGTTCTCTGAACCATTTCAGTGCGGACATGAAACGTTAGGCGTTTCTGGAGTTCACTGAATCATCTAAAATAGGTCTGAGGAGGGAATGCGTCCAGGAAGCATGTTTAATGATGTCCAGATAATTTATCTCCATATCCCACCACATCAATCAATCACTAACCACCGCGTCATTCTCAGCACAATTCAGGAATTCTGCACGAAAATGTCTCATTAAAAACCAGAAGATCCAGACGTTGAAGTAGTCGAATCTGGAATAATTTCGGCACGATTGCTGGCAACACTGGCATAAATGAACGACAACTAATCTTTTTTTTATGGATGCAACAAACGTCTGATATCTCACCTTCCCTTGAGATTGTAATTAACACTTTTGAACACTCTTTGCCTCCCCTTCCGACGAAATCGAGGTCACTCCGACAAGACAACCTTGTTCCATCTACGACCCAATAACCCCTCAAGGAATTACGTATACCCTAAAAGAATCTTCTAATTCCTCTCCCGGACCAGATGGGCTCACATTAGGTACTACCTACACCGCTCTACTAATTGTCTTCCAAATCTTTCCCCACAGGAAAGATCTTTGTTCTACCCTAAAGACTTCCAGGACCACCTAAACACTTTTGCGTGCCGCTCACGGGGATTCCGTTTTTGAGCCCCTTCTCAGTTACCTTAGCCATAAGCTCGATGCCTACAAGGTTATGACTTTTTCGGCCATAGGTTAGGCAAAAGCATGCGCGAAAAGACTCAAAAACAGATCTCCGTGAGCGGTACGCAAAGTATTTACACCTTCTTCCTATACGCCATTTTCCACCAGGCCAGTAAAAACCATGAAGGTACAAGGAATTCACATATGTGCATTGGACGAAGCCCAAAGCCTTCGATTCCATCCATTATATAAGGAATATCTATAAAGACTGTTCCGCTACAATACAATGTGATAATAATATAATCGCCCCCTTATTGTAGTCAATCGAGGGGTGAAACAAGGAGACCCCCTATTAATTAATCTAATAATGAACTCTTCCCTACTCTCGAACAATCTATTGGGGGGAAAATCCATGACATAACCGTACCTTCTTTTGGCTTTGCAGACGACCTCATCCTCCTTGCTTCATCAGTAATTGGGATGAATAAACAACTTCAAATAGCCGAGATTTTTTCCAAGCACTTCAACTGCGTCAGAATCCAGAAAAATACCAATCCCTCTCTAGTTCCAGGGAGGAAAACCAAGTTGAAAATACTCCCAACATCCGCAATTTCAACTTTGACTATATGACTAACTCCGGTCGTAAAGAATACTGACACCTTCAGATATCCTGGGGTGTCCTTAGGCTCTGATGGTAAAATAACGCCCGATCTCAAACCTTCCTACACTCTTCATCGATTTTCTGAAGCCACAACAAAGATACATTACGAACGTATACCGTCCCAAGGATTCTTCAACTATCCCTAGGAAGGTCTTCTCTCAGCCTGGTCAAAAGTCTTGACTACAAAATTCGTGACTCTGTAAAGAAAACACTGCCCTTCCCTGTCTACGGCAAACGCATTACTTTATGCTCGAATTAAATATGGGATTTTTTCAATCCCCTTCCTGACTCGAATAATTCCTAGGATCACTCTTCAAAAACTTACCGCCATCCAAGGACTTGATACCATTGAATGTATCGCATACGGTCCGTCCCATGAATATAAAGAGAAAAATGGTCTTAAGACAAATACGAAATCGCACTCTCATGTCTCTGACGTATGGGAAAGTCTTTCACTGTTTACAGGGACTTTCTCGCGGCAAGAAATTATCAGACTCTGGTCCTTCGAGACGATCCTCCATAGAAATGGCAAAACTCCTACTAGCCGTGGAATCCCTGATCCTCAGATTGAAGCAGAATATTAAAAAATACGGAGTAATAAGAACCGTAAGGGAGAACCAACGCAGTGAAAAGTCACAAACCCTCCTCACCTCCGGGGGTCAAAAAGTACTACCTTTCTAATTTAATTCCAAAGCCTCTACACCCAACAGTAGAAATAGTCTGGATAGGGCGTCGCATCAACTCCAAGTCCTTGAAGACGCAGACTCCATGACAATTACTGGGATTTTTCTTGACTATCATTCCTATTTCAGCTTTTTTCAGGCTAATTTTCCCTAGTCTAGCCATTCACCGTCAGGCTTGATACGGGAACTTTTTTTTTCCCCCGACGCCTAGTTTCATTTGGGTGGGACTGGCACCATAGTTAATTCCCGTTTTACTATCTGTTCGCCTCGATTAGAAGCAGGCTACTGCCCAACTAGGCATTCATCTGATAAGCCTTTTTCGATCAGTCGATTTCAGTATTCCATATTTATCATTATAATACATATTAACAAACTTTCTCCGACACTGAAGACTGAGGTTGGGCAATGCTGAGCTGCCTTGCAGCCCGTGACAAGAAGACTAATCCTTGCGATCTCTGTACATAGTTTTACACACCTAATGTATTTATCCCTCATCGTTAAACTATTAGGCCGGAAGAACCTCGCCCACGGTCGGTACTCGACTGTGACCACATGGGGAGCATCTCCCACGCTGATTGCAGAGCCCCTGGGGCTGCAAAGAATTAATTAAAGCAGGGGTGGGGTACGTTCCGTAATTACCCCGAGAGGACCGAACCCAAACTTGAGACCATGCGCGGAAAGTGTCAGTGACCCAAAGGTGGAGAAAGCATATTCAAATGAAACGTCTCCAGTATGGAAAATCATGTAGCAGTACTAGTAGACACCTCTTATGAAAGAGTATTCCTCGTTTTATTTCGACATCAAGGAAGAATAAAGAAGATGAGAAATAATCAAGTCAAATGCATTCATGAAGACGCTAAAAATATAAAAAAATGAAGAAAAGATAACGAGAGCTCCCTCCATTAACACGTTACGTAATAGACATTTTTCTCTATCGATCCGCCGCTCTGACCTAAGCCTCAGTTACCTTAGCCTAAAGCTCGATTCCTACAAGGCTTCCTTTACCGGCCACAGGCTTGGCGAAAGGACTCAAAAACGTAGATATCCGCGAGCGACACGCGAAGTATTAATTAGTCCTAGTCGTTAAAAACGAATTACTGGGGCGCATTGTCCTTAGTCCTCCCGCTTAGCCTGTGGCCCGGTAAAGCATAGGCCACGGGAGCAGACTTCCGTGCCAGATAGGCCAAAAGTAATTTGATATGGGTATACTTCCCTAGCGCCACTCTCGCGAGAGGTGATGATAATTATCTACCGTGGCAGTCACTCCCCCAAAGATCCATTCAAACTTATCAACTCCATAATTGCAATCTGTATATACGCAGCACGAACCACAGCTTGAACGCGAATGTGCTCTATTCAATTTGAGGCGGGAGACGTCGCGAGCCACACTTGCTAGAGCGAAGGAAGTGGTGTATACGCGAGACAAGCCCCTTGGCAAAAGCTTCTATCGAGGACTTCTGACAAGACGTACACGTGACTCGACAAAATGTGATATCCATACCAGACGGATGCAGCATGCTTATTGAAAATGGGTGCAGTGATATAACGGTTGATGGGTGTAAGCATTACACGATGATGGCGAACGGAAGTTCCTCACGAGAAGTGGAACCATTCATAATTTCTAATACCAACTCAGATTCATCAGAAGACGAAGCCTATGACGCTGATGGCGACATAAACCTCAATGATCACGAACTTGTGTAGATGAACTATGTTCACCGGACGACATGTCAAAGACATCGAAACTGACGTCCCCACTTTTGGCACAGATGTGATGACTCGAAAATCAATTATTTCCGGATGTTTCGTTTTGATCCGCTTCTCAGACGAGTCCAAGTCTCCGATCCTCGTTCCTGTTTCTTCTGCATTTGAGTTGTACAATTAGCCATCCGAGTGCTAGGTCAACTCAAGTTACTACCACATTCGAAATATATATTAGAGAAAAATAACACTACTGGAAGAAGCCTACAGGCACACTCCCACTACGTTGGACCCAAGGGCATTCTAAGCAAAAACTCTAAAAGAAACAGGTTCGACTCGATCCGAGGTCAGCTAGTGAGATAATCAATAGATACGATGCAGACACCAACTGACGGTTGGCAACGGCGATGCCAGCCCCTTCCCTGAGGGGCGTTATATTTATTATACGAGGTAAAACCCATCCTAGGTAAATGGGGTATTGATGACTGCAGGTTGTCCTTAGCCGATTAAGAACTGGACTTGGCAAAATCATATCTTAGTCAAATAGAATGTACCAAGTGACCACCCAGGAAGCAGTCACCCACATCTTCCTCCACTCCCTCAAGGAAAATAGACAGCTTTTTACTTTGAACACGTAGGTATTGGGAGATGCAATAATATGTAATCTTACTCTTGGGCAGGATGGATCAATTTGTTCAACTTTATATACATTCCTTCGAGTTAGTGGACTCTCACGTTTTCTATAACCGCGGACAGCTGAAGACGCTCCTCGCCTGGGGCGCCATTTGGTCTAGGGCCGGCCCTAGTAGCATCTTACCCACTGTGCCTTCACGAAATGAAGCGAACGTATGACCGAGATGGGGATGTTGGCTTCACAATCAATGATCTTTTCCCTTTATTCCGGGTCCGTTACGACCTTCATCACACCAAATTCTTCCCTTGACCTACGGAAGCGATGAAAGGCCAGAGTTCTGCTCCATGACAGTTCTCGCATTGCAACCGACGACACAGGAATACCAGCTCTTCGCTTGGGTGGAAACCTCATCCGCGCATTATTGGGAAACAGGGACAGAAGGTACAATTCGAAACTGCCATCGTTTTTGAGGTAGCTCCTTCGTTCCAATACTAATTAGCGATAACGGAGTTACGATGCCCTACATTCCTCACGTAATGCAGAAAGGGAATGAAAAGGGAACAGAAGAGATAGTTGTCAGCCTATGAGTGAAGGGCTGGGTGCAGGCCTAGGGAAAAGATGGATGCTGTTAACTTTCAGGCGTAAGATCAACACGCCATCTTCCTATTGATGCAATTCATTGCGACGAAGACCAGTTATGGCGAACCTATGGCACGCGATGTGATTTTTACAAATATATATAGTATAAAACGTATAGCTGAAACAAAACGAAGAATTTCTTTGAATTAAAGGTATCTGAGCGGTGGGATTGGAATCTCTTGAATCCGAATTCATAACATGTGACTGAATGGAGAAATTCCAGCGTGTAACGCTACTTCCAGACCAATCACAAAGTCTTACTAGCTCGCAGTGATGATAAACAGGTTGATCACAGCAAGCTCCGAAGTTGTTCAATTCATTATACAACATAGACAAATCTGATGAACTACTACTACGGTACAACTGCACACGTTAGCGGACTGTTGTACTCACGATCCACACACCGAGACTGTTACTTGTTCATGGTTGGATTCAAACTTTTTTACTTTATTTTAAATTATAGTACACAGAGACGAGAACTGACACGTAATGATGATTTGTATGATTTAGTTTACTTTGTGGGACGTGGAGCCAATAAGATTCGCCACCAGTGGCGAATCTTATTCTTACTCATCGTGGAGCAGAATACAATTAGAAGTAGAATTAAATACAGAAGAATACAATTTAGAAAAATCCCGCCAGTGTGTACGTCCCTTGCCCACTGGGAAGATGTTGTTGATGATGATGATGGGCCGTTTGCCTTGTGCAAATTTGGCCCAGTGCACAAAATTCAGAATAAGTCCTGGAAATAATATTCACTATGATAACTTAAGGGATAACCACTACAGACACAATATCCCATTCTACTGAAATTTTAGTCTACTGCCCCACTGCGCCGATCAGGGGGACTTACACAAGACAGTACAAGGGGAAAGGGGCCTTGTTAATTCCGAGGTTTGACAAGGATGGATAACTCTCTCTAACTTAATGGATTTTAGGTCTATAATGGGAATAAAAGTCCTGTCTTTTCCAGGAAAGTTTCTAGAATGAAGGTTACTAATTCTGTATCTGAAGTCTGGAGATTATTATATTTCGCATCTCCAATTAGTAAAGGTAGACTCAAAGGGGAAGTGATCCCAGCTGTTTGTAATAGTGATTTCATGGAGTTTCTCTCCTCTTCGTAGCATATGCAATCCAACAGCATGTGGGGAATAGTCTCAGACACCTGGCATCTATCACAGAGTGGGAATGGTGCACAATATATGAGAAAAAGACCTTCTTTTGTACAAACATGGCCAATTCTAAGCCTACATAGTACTACTTCAAAATGTCTGTTATCTTAGTTACTCATGTCCCATGCCCACTGGGAAATAGTGAGAATCATGTCATGAAGTTGAACTCAGTCCTAACCGACGCCTACGAGTTGAGTCTTGTCCGTTGCGTAAATCAAGTAGAAGTTCTGTTATCTGAATTACTCATGTCCCATGCCCACTGGGAAATAGTGAGAATCATGTCATGAAGTTGAACTCAGTCCTAACCGACGCCTACGAGTTGAGTCTTGTCCGTTGCGTAAATCAAGTAGAAGAGAGGACATAATATTTTCAATGAGAGTAATGCTTTTTACCAGTTAGGAAAACGGTTTCAATTACTTCGACCTCAAACCTTAGTCGAAACTCAGACCCCAAGGCATTACAGAAAATTCGTGGCAGCAGACAGAAAGAAGTACTGCACCTCGGTTTCGTTCACTCTCGCCACAGGCGTACAGGTTCGCATTTCATTTCCCTCCACATAGTCGGGTAGGCCTCGCGCTTTAGGCTAAGATAGAACATGCATAGGCCTGAGCGGCCTATGCCTCACCTCCCAAGTAGGGGTATGAAGAGGTCTGTGAGGACTGGAACGGTTCACGCTCCAATGGACCGACTAAATTCGGCGGCCTGGCAAATACATCCAGTGCCTAGGATGGTAGCGATATTTCGCTAGTGTAAGCCTCTACTCTTGTCACACACACACTCTCTCTCTCTGACTAATCTCGGATTACAAGAACTGGTTCGGCCTAAGTTTCGGCCAAGGATGCCTCAGGGCCATTATGGTGGGAATGTGCCAGTAGGATTCAGGATGGTGCGATGAAACGGAGTCAAAATATAATAACTGGGAACCAGAAGAGCCGAATGGAAACGGGGGTGAGGAAAACTGTGCGGAAAGGTGGATATTGGAACGATGCCAGCTGCGAGAAGTCGCCCCGTGGATACCTCTGCAAGGCTCCCCGAATCCGAGGTATGCGTGTGTGCTTGGGAAGCTGTTGCCATCGCAGTTCTTGATTCATCAATTTCCGTGCTCTGATATCTTTATCATGATTCGTGCGAGGGAGTGATTCTGACTGTAATGCGTGCAAGAATGTCTTCAGGCGATGTTGTTCTGTGTTCAGAACTGAAAGATTGGGACCAGTGGCGTATTTTACAGGGGGGCAGGGGGGGCAGCCACCCCCCGCCTGGCGCCCCCTTGGAAGAAATAATTTTCTCACCTGATATCACTCGGGTGGGGTTTGGCGCCATCGCTCTGTTGCCTTGCCCCCCCCCCCCCCTGACCCTTCAGCCAAAGTACGCCACTAATTGGGACACATGAACTTTATCGGAGTTTGCCGCATTAAAACAAAAAGATGTTACATTTTGAAAAACATTCATTAATATATTGTAAGCAAACATTATTTAGCACAAACGTATTCCGAATTAACCCTAAGAGAAAAAGTGTGAATTCTCCACGTGGTGGCCACCGACCCGGTTGCACCACAAGATACGACGTGCCGTGTGTTCGAAAGGGCGGTGGCCAAAAGCCTTTTTTTAGAAATAAAGTTTTTTTTTTCAAGGTGTAATATAATTTTGGGACATATATAATTAAGTTTGCAGTGTCGCAAATGACGTTCACAGATTCCTAAGTTAATGCGCGACCTAGCGCGTCAAACAAAGAATTTCGTTGATTAAGTTAAATGGCATGAATGACTAAAACCAAAGATCTGGAATTGGAACAAATTAATTTTGACATGACGACATGGTAACATCATTACTCCTAATTATGTTCCTGTCAAATTTACTTGCCTGCGTAAGTCGAATTTTTGGGATATCGATTGTACGATTAAACAACGGAACACTTTTAACCGGTCACTTTAATATAAAAAAAGAGATGAAACCAATCAGTAGCAGGATTTTTTTTACATTCTGGATGTTGTAAGTCCGTGATCCTGCACTTGGTTTTTTTTTTAACCTGAATAGGGAGATAGGCTGTGAAATGCATATTACAGGATTTGAGCCCAGGTTGCGTTACAGTTTCACCTGTAGGTCAGAGGATAAAAGCAAAGTGGACAAACTGTGCAATAAAGTTTGCAATGTGAGCTGCAGTTTTTTCCATAGCCAAATAGCCTACCCCTGAAGCGAATTCTTTTCTCCCGCCGACTATGTCAGTAAACTGACTTGGATTAAAACAATCCAAAATTCATCCAAAGTCACCTCAAACCTTTTTTTTTCCTTCCGAAAAAGGAGGGATGTCAGGGGCTGCCATCTTCGGAATAGTGGTTGCTACTGTCATCGCAGTGGGCATCGTCGGCTTCCTCCTCCACGCTGCTCTCTTCCGGCCCAAGAGAATGCTTGCCATCAAGCGAAAACTTGGCCTTGCCAACGCCAGTAGCAGAGACGAACGATATTACTTGAACCTCTGAGTCATACATTCCTTGTTATGCGTTTTTTCCCTTTTGATTGTGACTGATCTCGATCGATTAGCCAGATCCGGTGATGTGGTCTCCCCTACCATTAATCGTTGGGAGCCCCTCCAGTAATATATTTTGTTATTGCAAGAATAAAAGACAATAGATATGGGAACCAAAAACCGTCTCGTGGTGACATGCAGCAGATCGGTTAAACATAAACTAGCCTGATTTCATAATGGTCTCCTATGGGAATCGGTGATAATCGCATTCCTTTAGACGCCTGAAATGACT
This sequence comes from Darwinula stevensoni, assembly GCA_905338385.1. Lineage (NCBI taxonomy): Eukaryota > Metazoa > Arthropoda > Ostracoda > Podocopida > Darwinulidae > Darwinula > Darwinula stevensoni. Next base: position 4,033 of record CAJPEV010002339.1, on the reverse strand, counting down.
CATTATTATGAAATCAGATCCGTTTAAAGTTAAACGGATCTGCTGCATGTCACCCCTTGTCCTTGCTCTGGTGGTGTGTTGGCTCCTAGGTCATTGCTTTTTATTCACTAACAGGTACTGTGGAAACTCAAACATGTGTCACGTGGTAGGGTGACGTGAATATCGCTTCCGAACGCACCTGAGCCGCGGTTCGGAGTGCACTTGTTCCAGAACGCATAACCCTTTACCTTCTGTTCCAAAGACTCGGAGCAAACTAGTGTTATAGTAGGAGGCTCACCTCCAGTGGTCCATTTGGGGAAATGATTGGAGAGCTGTTGTGTGGTTCACTCCCCTCTGAGCTCGGCGAGACGGCTCTTCACCTCCCAGCCGTCCGCACTTACCGAGGCAACGCTTTACAAGTTAGGCGCCCGCACCTGCCGTGGCAGTTCTCCATGGCTCGCTTACGAGGTGGAATGCCCGAACATCCGGAGACCTCCACCTTTTAAGGGCAAGTCTGGGCGGAGAAAGTAGTTCTCCGAGCCAAGGTGAAGGGGATGGTACATGCCCCATGGCGAGGGCGAAAAGGGGTGAAAGGAAGAGCATCAGGGGGCAACGAGAACATGACACATGGTCCGATTCGAAATACGATATTTTTTTTAGAAAATGGCAGTGCCGTGAGTTGGCCCCGGACTCAAGTGGTGGTTCGTAAAGACTCGAATGCGAAAGAAATGGCGCAAATTGTCCGATGCACATTCCTTTCAGAGAAGCAGATTGAGCAAAACATTTTGGGATCCTGTGCTAACCTTGTGTCCTGAAAAATATCAATACAACAGTACCATCACTCGAATGGAAGGATATATATATATATAACGCAGGTCCAAGTCAGCAGTGAATACTCATTCTTCCAATGGTTTTTCTCTCCTTGGAGAACCAACACTTTTGGAAGAGTCTCCAGGAAACTTATGTTCTCGAATGAGTTCTCCGAACTACTTGACTAATTGTGGATTTCACGGCGCCAATTCGTCAGATCACATTGTCTCTTCTATCTCAAGGAGCTCAGCTGTTGGTCTAACACGTCAAATTATATTTCTATTTCTTCTGCATTCACTCTAAATGGAAATGGCATGCCACCTGCTATTCCCATAAATTCTGAAACTAACTGGAAACTCTTCCTGTCCTTCGCGGACATTAGCTGGTTCAGTATGAGGAAGCAGGTCGAACAAAAAAATTGCCTTAAGCTTAACATCAGTTTTCCCATCTCAGGAGTCAAGAGAGTTAGTGATATCNCCCCCCCCCCCCCCCTGACCCTTCAGCCAAAGTACGCCACTAATTGGGACACATGAACTTTATCGGAGTTTGCCGCATTAAAACAAAAAGATGTTACATTTTGAAAAACATTCATTAATATATTGTAAGCAAACATTATTTAGCACAAACGTATTCCGAATTAACCCTAAGAGAAAAAGTGTGAATTCTCCACGTGGTGGCCACCGACCCGGTTGCACCACAAGATACGACGTGCCGTGTGTTCGAAAGGGCGGTGGCCAAAAGCCTTTTTTTAGAAATAAAGTTTTTTTTTTCAAGGTGTAATATAATTTTGGGACATATATAATTAAGTTTGCAGTGTCGCAAATGACGTTCACAGATTCCTAAGTTAATGCGCGACCTAGCGCGTCAAACAAAGAATTTCGTTGATTAAGTTAAATGGCATGAATGACTAAAACCAAAGATCTGGAATTGGAACAAATTAATTTTGACATGACGACATGGTAACATCATTACTCCTAATTATGTTCCTGTCAAATTTACTTGCCTGCGTAAGTCGAATTTTTGGGATATCGATTGTACGATTAAACAACGGAACACTTTTAACCGGTCACTTTAATATAAAAAAAGAGATGAAACCAATCAGTAGCAGGATTTTTTTTACATTCTGGATGTTGTAAGTCCGTGATCCTGCACTTGGTTTTTTTTTTAACCTGAATAGGGAGATAGGCTGTGAAATGCATATTACAGGATTTGAGCCCAGGTTGCGTTACAGTTTCACCTGTAGGTCAGAGGATAAAAGCAAAGTGGACAAACTGTGCAATAAAGTTTGCAATGTGAGCTGCAGTTTTTTCCATAGCCAAATAGCCTACCCCTGAAGCGAATTCTTTTCTCCCGCCGACTATGTCAGTAAACTGACTTGGATTAAAACAATCCAAAATTCATCCAAAGTCACCTCAAACCTTTTTTTTTCCTTCCGAAAAAGGAGGGATGTCAGGGGCTGCCATCTTCGGAATAGTGGTTGCTACTGTCATCGCAGTGGGCATCGTCGGCTTCCTCCTCCACGCTGCTCTCTTCCGGCCCAAGAGAATGCTTGCCATCAAGCGAAAACTTGGCCTTGCCAACGCCAGTAGCAGAGACGAACGATATTACTTGAACCTCTGAGTCATACATTCCTTGTTATGCGTTTTTTCCCTTTTGATTGTGACTGATCTCGATCGATTAGCCAGATCCGGTGATGTGGTCTCCCCTACCATTAATCGTTGGGAGCCCCTCCAGTAATATATTTTGTTATTGCAAGAATAAAAGACAATAGATATGGGAACCAAAAACCGTCTCGTGGTGACATGCAGCAGATCGGTTAAACATAAACTAGCCTGATTTCATAATGGTCTCCTATGGGAATCGGTGATAATCGCATTCCTTTAGACGCCTGAAATGACTCATTATTATGAAATCAGATCCGTTTAAAGTTAAACGGATCTGCTGCATGTCACCCCTTGTCCTTGCTCTGGTGGTGTGTTGGCTCCTAGGTCATTGCTTTTTATTCACTAACAGGTACTGTGGAAACTCAAACATGTGTCACGTGGTAGGGTGACGTGAATAAGCGAAGGCTTGCGTGGACTCGGCGCCAAGCCTCACGTGAACAAGGTCTTGCGTATTGGGAAATGGAAGACAAGGTTTCTGAGCCTCGTTTGATCACAATATCATCCTCCGAGTGGAGGTCACCAGGATTTGGGGAAATGATTGGAGAGCTGTTGTGTGGAAGTGAGGGGAGACTCGAGCCGCTCTGCCGAGAAGTGGAGGGTCGGCAGGCGTGAATGGCTCCGTTGCGAAATGTTCAATCCGCGGGCGTGGACGGCACCGTCAAGAGGTACCGAGCGAATGCTCCACGAATGCCCGAATATCCGGAGACCTCCACCTTTTAAGGGCAAGTCTGGGCGGAGAAAGTAGTTCTCCGAACCAAGGTGAAGGGGATGGTACATGTCCCATGGCGAGGGCGAAAAGGGGTGAAAGGAAGAGCATCAGGGGGCAACGAGAATATGACACATGGACCAATTCGAAATACTATATTTTTTTTTAGAAAATGGCAGTACCGTGAGTTGGCCCCGGACTCAAGTGGTGGTTCGTAAAGACTGGAATGCGAAAGAAATGGCGCAAATTGTCCGATGCACATTCCTTTCAGAGAAGCAGATTGAGCAAAACATTTTGGGATCCTGTGCTAACCTTGTGTCCTGAAAAATATCAATACAACAGTACCATCACTCGAATGGAAGGATATATATATATATAACGCAGGTCCAAGTCAGCAGTGAATACTCATTCTTCCAATGGTTTTTCTCTCCTTGGAGAACCAACACTTTTGGAACAGTCTCCAGGAAACTTATGTTCTCGAATGAGTTCTCCGAACTACTTGACTAATTGTGGATTTCACGGCGCCAATTCCTCAGATCACATTGTCTCTTCTATCTCAAGGAGCTCAGCTGTTGGTCTAACACGTAAAATTATATTTCTATTTCTTCTGCATTCACTCTAAATGGAAATGGCATGCCACCTGCTATTCCCATAAATTCTGAAACTAACTGGAAACTCTTCCTGTCCTTCGCGGACATTAGCTGGTTCAGTATGAGGAAGCAGGTCGAACAAAAAAATTGCCTTAAGCTTAACATCAGTTTTCCCATTTCAGGAGTCAGGAGAGTTAGTGATATCAAGAGGCGATTTCGCCCATTTCGATATCACTTGTCGAGGTCCAGCGTTCCTTAATTTTAGGGTAGGCCTAACCCTCTTA
>CAJPEV010002338.1:11510-42407 GCA_905338385.1 Darwinula stevensoni | reverse complement strand
ATAAATAAGATGAGGTACTTGTGGGACTGGGATTCTACTCTTCCCTAATTCCGTGCACTGCTGTAATAATAAGCTTAACTTCAGCATTTAATGATTCCCTGAGTCATATAATAATATATAATAATTTCATGTTTTCCATATATATATTCATGAATTGCATAATAAGAAGTAGAAGGATGGTAAGAAAATCTGATACTATATCAGGAAAACCAGTACTATTATATAGGATGCAGGGAACAAGGGTTCCATGTAGTGAGGAATCTTGGTACTGCAACTGCAGGATGGTCAGCTAAAGTTTCATATGGATAGTATGGTATTAATTTTTCATAAATTGATATCATGTACTTCACGTCAGATAGAGTGATGTCTAGTTGATGTAAAATACACGTACACTTTGGTGACGTGAATATAGGAACGTAAATTTTACGTAAATCTGATGTCATTTTCACGGCAATCGGAAGAAATTTAAATTGTTTGCAAAAAATTGATATCTTGTTTACGTGAACATGCTGCTTGGGTATCGATTCCAGCAACTGACGTCCAATACCGCTGGCATTGCTCACTAACGTAGCTGTGTTTTTTCCCGATACTCCTGTTTTAAAATGGGATAGGCACTTAACAGTTCTAAAATTTGTGGAGAAAGCTTATGGAAAGTGAGGATTTCTTCGAATACCGTATAAGATAGAAGAGAAAGAGAAGTAGAAGCCTGAGACGGACGCAGTGAGGTCGAAAGCGGATGTGAGCAAGACCTGCCAGCGAGTCAGCGACTCCAGATATCCAAAGCCACGAGACACTTTTCCGTATCTCAAGCGGAGCGCTTCCAGATCTTCTCTGATGTCAGCCACCTTCGAGCCATCATCTGAATAGGAATATTCCATGACTCTAGTTCACGTTTTTTGAACAGCTTCCGTTCGTTCGCAGCATTAGAGAAATAGTCATTTTTAAATCATTATCGTTTGCATGCTCCGATTCGAATCTCATAACTTTCCTAGTGAGTAATGGAGAGAGGAGATTCTTTCTTAACGATATACAGTGGACTCTCGTTATCACGGAATCGCTTAACACCGGCGCCGGACAACACGGACGAATTGCAACGCCCCGTCCCGACACCATAAGAAATACTTACCGGTGACGCCGGTTAACACGCACTCGGTTGAAACGAGCATTCGTGTTACACCACCTGTTTTGCCTACACAAAGCCAGGCCAATCTCTGTTTAACACTTTTATTCTTGTTTGTGTTTCGCTGTTTTAGATATGTAACTGCTGTTAAACCTATGATTACACATCATGATTCCGTAGCCGAGCAGGGCAGCCCAAATTTTGAGTATGAAAGGAGAAGGTCGCCCACTTTTTGACATAGCCTGCTCTTTCCTGTCGCTCGCTCTTTGTCGTTTTCACCCAGACTGGCTATGGCAGAAAATCGGAAGCAGGAGACTTAGCCTGTAGAAGACGAAGTTGACGCTATCAACCAGCTTCAGATGAGTCCCAAGTAAAGCGAGGTGTCCAAACCACTTGATCTGGTGAAATCGGCAGGTAGCACCGAGTGGCAAAACCGCGAGATTTAGGAGGAGTTCAATACCGGAGAGACGAGGGGAAAGCAAAAAGAGGTCGAGAAATCCAAATCTGCGGACCTACGAAAAGCACGAGCTTCTACTAACGCATACAGATTCGGCAGGGATTATGGAGATTGCATTTACGCTAGTCCACTGTAGAATTTCATCTCAGGAAAAAGTCTTAATGATTAAAAGTGGAAATCTCATCACCCCATCAGAGAGATCGAGGAGTCACGGCCTTTTCCCCGATAATTTTATACCAAGACGATGGAAATTTGTGTCGATAGTTGAGGGTGATTTCATAGCGATGTGAGTTACTTCACCAGTAAATGGAACGCGAAACAATTTTGAAGCGAGAATAGAGCGAATGGTAACACGCTATAGAACGCCTCAAGAACGAAGCAATTTCGTAACACGAGACTCAAATGAAGACATGAGAACCAGGAATGTAAAGTAATCCCTTTTCATTTTCACGGTAATCCAATAATAAGTAAAATTAAGAAATATGTAACTCGTTCGGACATGTGGATTATTTCGAGAAACAAAACACTAATAGCCTGAAACAAATAATTAATTATCTAACTAACAGTCGTTATGTCCAAGTTTTCTGGTCCATTTCTTAATCTCCTCTGATGAACGGAAAAATGTTTAGCAAGAAGGAAAGAAAGTAATGGAATATTTTCAAATAAAGATCAGTCACACAACATTTCCTAAACTTCAGTACGAGGCTGACCTTCCATATAAAACTTTCCTCGTCTCACCTGGAATGCCCTGAAGACCAAAACCATCGGAAACACACCCTCTCCTCTGCAACAGACTCAGAGTGTCTTCGGAGAGAGCGAAAAGGACGTTCTTGAAGAACTGCCCGAAGAAGACATTCAGATAGACTGCGCTCATGTAGATAGAGGAAATTGTAAAAGTCAAGAGGAACAAGATCATCCTGTGGAGGTTTGCATTGACAAGAGGCTTGGCATTGCGAAAAAGAGCGGGGCCTATGCTCAACATGAGCATGTAAGCCGTGGTGAATAGGACCAGCAGGACGACGCTCTCGATCTTAACTCGCATGGCATCACGTTTCCATCCCTTCGTCTCGATTCGTCCCCATGAGCGTTGATCCTGGAAAGTGAAAGAAACCCTCTTTGATTTCGTTTTCGAATCCTTTTGGAATTGTTGAGAGTTGAGGTTGGAATCCAAACAGTTTTTTTTTCTAGACGTAACATCACACATTCAAAGATGAATTTTTGTTTCGCAACAACTTCAAGTCGTTTCTACTCTCTCGTAAGTGATGTAACTATATATTTTATTAAATGTTAAAGCGTAGTGGAAATTCGAATAATCAATGGCTTATTTTCGCGACAAGTACATTATCGACTAACGAAATACTGTTGATCCGATGAAAGGTCAACCGGGCATGCCGGACTGTATGCATGCCAATCATCGACCGGTGATGGATCAGCTTTGGTCTACGCATATATATATGGCTCAATGGATTATAGCCAACTATAAGCCATTAACGGTCCGCTAAAAAAAATTTAGTTGGGGATTTCTTTGAGGAAATATACTTATCTGATGTCGATAATCTCATCTTAACAATCTCAATATCCGAAGTATATGACAATGAGATTTGCCTGATATAAAGGGAGCTTTCCCATTTTAAAGCGTACACCGAAGGATCACGTTTCATAGAAAATTATTGATACAATTACATATTTTTGTCTCGAAGGCCTTCGGAACTTACAGCTGCATACAATGGCGAAAAAAACTATCCTAATGTTTTTTACTTTGACTTAGTGCTCTAGTAAATCTCCCATTAGATATGGTACCTGAAGCTCAATATCTTATTCAGATAGTATTGCTTCTTGTCTTTCATTGGACACAAGTTATCATCCAATTGGCAAGCTATATTCTGCGGAACAGTCCTCATGGGTGAGCTTTATTGAACCGTGCATTACTAAGCATGTAGCGACTAGCAGTTTGTGTATGACATTAAATAAAAAACATTGCTATCGAGGACATTGAGTTTCAGATACCATACCTTGCTGGAGAGGTACGACAAGACAAATTCTACGTGAGAAGCAATTGGGCAGTTTATGTCATCGCTGCAAATTATACCTACTGGGTGCTGCACATACTGTAGATAGCCCCCCCCCCCCCCCTCCACAGCCTAAACTATAGAAGCCAGAAATGTAAAAAATATATATCTTTGGAATTCTTGTTCAATATTGATTTTATTCAAGATAATTTTGTTGCTTTTGATATCATATAATGAAGAAGAATTTAAATTCAATGGTCACATTCGGGCTATAACGTTTCGAGAAACTCGTGTTGCTCGAGCTGAATTCCTTACCCGTTCGTGGGTTTCGGGAAGTATTACAAATTCAGCCTCTGCCTGATGAAGCCCGATTTTCCAAAGTTTTGACCACACAGCAAATGCTAAGAGGCTCAGGGTTTTGATTTCTATCGAAATACGGAATTGCCGGGAAACTCTCCTGATCTGAGAATATTGGGGTTTTCATGAAAGATCGAGCTGAGGCTCTCACGCATATATAGGGCAAGCTTCTTGAATTCTCTTGAGAAGCCTTGCTAAGCAACACCAACAGAGAGGTGAAGGACAAGGAAAATGACATGGGAATCATTAAGCGTCTCTCTTCATATTAACCCATTCGTCTTAATGCTGTCAGAAACAAAGCCTAGGTGCACACATATCATAATTAGTTCATGTTAGATTCGAAAATAAATGCTCTTTCTCATGATACATGGGTTTTTTTTATCCCAGCTCTTATACTTACCTTATACCTAATACCTAATTATATCTTAGCTCTTATACATGTAGTTGAGGGTATGGAGGGGAGGGGAGATGAGATATCTATATGTAACACCCGGTACATAACGCTCCTTAAATCCCCGATAAGACAGCCTTTGACTCCACTGGAAGTCAGTAAACACCCACCTTTCCATATGTTAGACATTTAAAGCGCGTTCGAGGAATGCAACATCTGTGGATGAGGTTCGTACCTGGATGTGGCTCCACAATCGGAAGAAATTGCAGGTTCGAAACCACCATGTACACCAAATGATTCCAATGGCGATGTAGATGCCTCCCATCAGAACGCTGAAGCTGATCGCGTCGGTGTCTAAGCCGCTTTCACTTCGAGTGCCCTGAGGACGCAAGAAGGCCAGGAACCCCAGGGCGCTTAGACCAGTGAAGATTGCCACGAGGAAACACACGTAAAGAATGTCCCGTTTCTTCCACAGCTTCCTCGATGGATTGGAAACGTCGGGGAAGTCGGATGAGAGCAATCCACAAAGACTCCAAGGGAACAGGCCGAAAATGCAGTTATGCACCACGATGGACTTGGATCTTTTCACTATTTCCAGGTAATCAGTAGTGAAAGGTGAAGCTGGAGTCATTGCAATTGAGACCGTAGTGCTCCTACACTTCATGCCCATTTCTGTTTCCGTTGCTCATACGCTCGATTTTTGCGAGGGAACACTTCGTTAATGCGGATGGGTGGGGGCTTTTTATTGCAGAGGGACTGGGCAGCGTTTCGCAAAAAACATTGGACTGCGCTACTCAGTATTGACTGGTTGACTCCGTCTTTTCCCTCTATACATTCCAGGTGATAATTAGGGCGTATCCGGGGTGTACGCTATGAGGAAAAAAAATTTACAAAGGCTCGGAGGCACATGCTCCCTGTGACCATGCTATTCCCCAGTGATATGTGCTTATCTGTGCGTAAGCCGAGGTTCTGCTTTTTATTATGTGCACACGAGCACATTCAAGGAACATATTTGTCACCTCGATTGAAATTCTGGAGCGATCATCACCCAAAACGAAGGAGAAATCGACATCGCTACAGGGAAAGGGAAAGTTTCAACCGAAGATGCTCATAGTGGCTCCATCAATCGAATTTTTTCTCCCTATCGTAAATGGTCGATGTGTCTCCCTCCTTGCTCAATAACATTGTCGAAGCGAGTGAAGATGTTGCAGCATGTGAAGCAGGATACTGGTCGCCTCCATTCGAATCGCATCCTTCAGCAACGCAGGTGTATGGTTGCCGGCCTTTCCTGGTACACGCGTGTCTTTATGTATCTTCATTACCAGTAGTCCGCAGAGTTTAAGTCTGGAGATCGCAGAGGGCCAGCTGCGCTGGAAATGCCTGGTTATAGCACGTTCCTCACCAAATGTGTTCTTTGCTTCACAGGTTGGCCGACATGGGGAGAGGCGCCGTCTTGCATGAAGATGATGGTATGGTGTCAATGATGGCGGCTGCCCCCACAATACCGCTTATGTAGATTGTTTCTTCAACAATCTTTCTTTGAAATAAGGAGGATACAATTACGTTCTGCCAGGACATATGTTAATGTTCCGCTGTAACATATATGTTCAGTCCTGAAACATTTTGTGCGGTTTGATTTTTGTTTTATACCCCTCAAAATTGGGAAATAATTACATTTTGAAGCAAAATTTTTACTTTAAAATGGTGCCGTGCCTAAATCTAATTTTTCTTAACAATTTTTTGCTTTCCGAGCTGGGGAAGAATGGGGGCACATAGTCATTTGTGGAGTTCGGATCTTGACTTGATTGCTTGGTTCATTCTCTGGCGCAAACGGAAGCAAAATCGGAATAAATCTGAATTTGGAAGAAACTGTCGGTGTTGATATTGATTCGTTACCGATTGGAGACGAACTCACCAGAACCATGGCTAATCAATGAAATTCAAATTTCCCCTGTTTTTCTTGAGTGGCATGTTGAGCCTTGGCATGTTGAGCATGGATGACATTTCGAAGATATCTTTGGAATACCTGTGTGCATCACGTATGTCTATGCACCAATGAGAGCAATGGGGGGAGGGGGAGTCCCGTCTACCCTGCTGTTACGCAGAGTGCAAGTCTTGTGAAATAGCTCCATTAATTGGAGATGAACGGAAGTTAAAAATAGTAGGATTTCATTTTCCATACCTTTTCTGCGAGAACATGATGGGGAAAAGTTTTTCATCAATACAATCACAGCAAGGCCGATTTCGTGTGTCCATATATAAATTTGCGTTCAGGTAATTTAGAGAATACCGCAACCTGTATTTTCCTGCTATCAAATGGAAGTTTCTCGAGGCCCGAAGAGCGACGAAAGCCAATCTCCCAACCGATACTGACGATATCAACACAATCGGGGAGCTCTTCCGTATCCGGATACCGGAAGATTTAACAATCATTCTCTGTGGCAAGTGTATCAAAATTCGTCAATTTCGGTGGGAATCTCACTCCTCGCCAGGTCCGTGGAGTAACATACATAGTCTTGAAGAGTTTGATTCAAGGAGGCTGCTGGTGTATCGTTTACTCTGTTTTGAGCAGTCCCTGCTACTTTTCCGCCCACAGGAAGCTGACACATCTCATGATTATTTGACAGCTATTGGGCTGGCTGCGCTTTGACCTTTCGTCTTACTGGGCCAATCGGCACTGCTTCACGAAGTAATCTGAAACTTATTCTTTTTTACCTTCCACATTCCACCTTTGTCTGGCGATACCAGCAAGTACCTACCAGCAACGAAATCATGATTCATGACCTTTCTTCTTGAGCATCTCCGTTCTCGGTAGTAGAAGTAGCAGTCCAGATTATCGCGACACAAGGCCTGAATGTCGCCGGGAAAAGATTAGGGGTCCGGTTGCTGTAGATCGGGTTCGAATTCAGGGTGATAAAATATAACTTTCTCCCCGTTTGTACGTGACAAATGACTCATTTCTCCACTTCTCTCTGAACTCGTGATGAATGGTGTTGAGGTCTGAGGTGATCGACGGAACGGTCCCATCTCGGATTTGCTAGTCGTTGTTTGGATCGTTGTCGGCGGACAGACGAATAAGACATAGATTTTTTTAGTTTTAACTTTGCCTTCGCTTGGTGACTTGCTTACGAATTTGTCTGCCAGAGCCCGCCTGGGTCTATTTTTTTCTCATGTCAAGGAGACAAATTTTGTCCTCACTATGTCTAACAATCAAAACTTTACCAAAAGGGTTAAAGGGTTCGAGGCGTTCCACAGGAGTTGCTCAAAGCAGCAGTGCAAAAATTCTCTCGACGTCTTAGAGCTGGTTCTGAGGGTGTAAGCATTCATTTCGAAGGTGTCTTCCACTAGGGTGAAACAATTTTTATTTTCCCTCCAATTTTGTTTTTCTTTGAAGAAAAGACTCATCATAACATATAACGTTAAAGCAAATCAAAATGGTAAATATTTTTGCGAAACACTCGATATTGCGATTAATTTATCAGCCTCTCTCACGTACACCTCGTAGCAGGACGTTGGAAAAGGACAAAGAAGTAGAAAATGATTTCCCAAATGTGCAACAACAAAATGTAACGATTTTCACCACTCCTGGACGCATAGGTGCTGATTCAGTGATCGTGGCTGTGTCTATATCCAGTCGAATTCTTCTAGATCTTGCATGAACATTCCATTAGTGTTTGAATTGGATCATGACGATGAGATACGTGAGAACTGCACCCAAGGCCTGCCGGGTTCAAGTCGTTATTATCTGACTTCATTGACATGTCATGGAATTGCAATTAGAACTCACGGAGATGAGCATGCTCCTGTTGTATTTGAAGAAACCTGCAGCCGACGGCGAGATCGGATTTCCGTTGAGGCGGTCCAGAAACAGCGAAACCTGAGCCGCTTCGGTCCCAGTAAGTTTCAGGATCTTGACTTGACTTAAATGCTCCTTCGTTTCTTTGGTCTGCGAAGAACCGTGAAATGGTATTTGGCAGTATGTCGTTCATTTCAATCATGTTTTACAACGAAGGACTCACGGTTTCAGCCAGTCGATGGCTATGTTCTGCGAATCGAACGAATTTTATTGTGTGCAATGAAGCGACGAACATCGATACCAGGGCAGAAGTCAATTCCGGGTTGTCGCTTCGTCCTACGAGGAAAAATAACCCAGTTCAAAACTCACAATTCAAAATTCATAAGATGTGTCATGAAAGTTAACTCCAACTTAAATTAAACTAGCGATTAAGCTAAGTACAGCCAGTTGATATCTCATTCCGCCGGCACTGCGCATGAACCCTTTTGTTTCTTTTTCATATTAATTTTAGGAATCGTTTTTAAATGTGATATTCCAAAATGGTTGTGGTATTTTCTATTACCAAAACATTAGTGGCAAACTATTCCTTCAATGAGTTAATTTCATTTCTTATGGGGAAATGGTGGATTCGAAACAACAAAAAGGACACATTTCGTCACCGACAAGTCCACATCTTTCCTTTGGTGTTTCTCCTTCCTTCTTAGGAGTTTAAGAAGGTGAATTTAATTCCGTTATTTTTTCATTTCTCCCCCCTGGGTGGGGGAGATATGAAAAAATAACGGAATTAAATTCACTTCTTCGGAAAACGAGATTCAGTGTACCAGGGAGTCGGAACTTCAAAATTTCTGCAGCGATTCTGGGTCGAAAGAAGAATCATCCCACATTTCGGTTCCTATCAATGCTCTCAGAGAGGAATACGAGGAGGTTTAATTCTGTCACGGGAAGGGGTTGAAAAAAGGTAATAGGCTCTACCGCGCCTATTGATTCAAGTCATTCCATGAAAAATAACTCAAATGGTTGAGAGAGAACACCGATATTTAAGAAACTAGTCAGATGGGGCTAGTCTGCCTCTCGCTGCTCGTAATTTAAACTGTGAGCATGATCGTATCAGTAGATCAAATGCCATGGAGGGGTAAAATTAAAGGTCTGCAGCTGATCAATGATATAGGAAGACTTTCTTATCAATAATTATTTTAGCTAACAGCTTGATTAAGGCATCAATTTGCTGAAAAGTTCAAGAGTGCCTGGAATATATAATGCCCATTTCACTTCAGCAAAAATAAAAGATATTGTTGCTCAGAAAATGTAAATTAGTTATTTGAAGACGATACCCATTGATATCTCAGTCATATTAAGTTAATCGTCTAAATTAAAGTGAAGTTCGCTCTGGATGAGATTCACGAAGGAGGTTAGAGTTTACACGAAAAAGCTCGACCTAACCAGTGAAAAAGTGCCACTGTGAATTGATCAAAGAGGAAAGAATTTGTTCAAACACCGTTTGAGATAGAAGCAAAAGAGAAGTAGAAGCCCGAGACGGACGCTGCGACGTCGAAAGCACTCGTGAGCAAGACCTGCCAGCGAGTCAGCGCCTGCAGGTATCCGAAGCCTCGTAGCACTTCTCCGTATCTCAAGCGCAGCGTTTCCAGATCTTTACTGATGTCAGGGACCTCCGGGCCATCATCATCTGAATAGGAATACTCCATGATTTGTTTTCACGTTTTTCGAACTTCCATTCGTTCGCAGTATTAGAGAAAGGTTCATATTCAAGTCATCTTCGGATACATGCTCCGATTAGAGTCACATGAGCTTCCCAATGAATCATGGACTCAGTCGGTCTTTCTTTCTCTTATGTGTTATACTCATAAAGAGAGTATGCAATCCTAGCTTCTGCTTCTATCCTAGATTCAAATCTTTCTTGATGATATTGGACACTACTCCCCCAGATCCTTGATACTTCTTTGTAATGGCACGCCAGGGGATCGGGTTCTCTTTCCTGACACAGGCTTTCACTTCCTGCACGGGACGCGGACGGGCCTTTGGCGGTTTTTCACTACCATGCATTCGAGCTTTCCGACGTTCACTGCTCTCTCATAAAATGCGATAGTGTCCCTTGAGCTATTGAGGATTCTTTCCTTTTTAAGCGCACTTCACAATGATACTATCTCTCCGCTTGGGAGTTTTTTCTTATGTCTCAGGAAGTCTTGTTTTTTTTTCTGCCATTCCCAGTAGGAGAATCATTGTTAAAACTGGCACTGGATGACCGACGTTCAACATTTTTATATTATTCATGAAATACATGAAAAACCTATTGTACTCTATTCAGATCCGTGCTATAATCATTTTGGAGATTAATTTGAAGCTCATTGAATAAAATAAATGATTGTCAATTTTACAAACTGTTATAATGTTCATCTAAATATTCAGGTCCTGTATTGAATGATCTCCCAAAAACTTAATATTATTATGATCATTATAAAGATGTAATACAAGAAGTCGAATATTTTCCTATTAAGATCTATCTTGTTACATTTGCCATAACTTTAACACAAGGCCGAATTTCAATAGAAAACTTCCCCATATCTCACCTGGAGTGACCAGGAGACAAGAACCCTCGGAAACACACCCTCTCCTCCGCAACAGACTCAGAGTGTCTTCGGAGAGGGCAAGAAGGACGTTCTTGAAGAAATGCCCGAAGAAGATGTTCAGATAGGCCGCACTCATGAAGATGAAGACAATATTAAAAGTCAAGAGGAGCATGATCATCCGGTGGAGGTTAGCATCGATAAGAGGCCGTGCATTCCGAAGAGGAGCGGGGCCGAAGCTAAACATGAGCATGTAAACCGTGGTGGCGAGGAACTGCACGACAACGCTCTCGATCTTCACTCGCATTGCATCACGATTCCATCCTTCTGTCTCGATTCGTCCTAATGAGGGTTGATCCTGGAACGTGAAAGAAGCCAGCGTTGATTTCGCTTTCGAGTCAATGAGGAAATGTTGACAGTTGTGGCATTTTCTTTTTGCAACAGTTTTAAGTCGTGTCTGCACACTCGTAAGAAATGTAACTTCATCTTTTAGCAAATGTTCATGCCTAGTAGAAATTCGATTAATCAATTCCTTGTTTTCGCGACAGGTACAGCTATCGAACAGTGAGAAACGGCTGGTTCGATGAAGGGTCGACCGGACATGCCCGACTGCATGCCGGCGTTTGCCATATTTAGCCGACCATATACTGGTGATGACTAGATATGGTTTACGCACGAATAAACTGTAAGCCCCTGACGGTCCGCTGAAAATGTTTTCACTATGGTTTCATTGAAGTAATTTACTTATTTGATATCGATAACCTCAGGTTGACTTGAGGTAAACAACCTCAATATCTGAGGTCAGGAAATTTCACATTGAAAATAGCCCGAAATTTATGGAGTTTTTCCAGTTAATAGCGAACGCCGAAGACTCTCGTTTCAAATTTATTTATTTATTTTATTTTTAAGTCAGTCAATTCGATTAGATTGATTAACCGATTAATTTATTAAAGATTATCGAATAAGTAATTTTAAAATTTTGTCGAAAATAATCGAATTTAATTCAACCACCAATTTCACCATCAATGCTTAATTTTTCCCTTAAAATTTTACTTCTGTTCATAATTTTGCAAAACAGCTGAAAACAAATTCATTAACTAAAGTAATGAAGTGTAATAAATGGTCATATAGAGGGAGACGTTTCCATACTGCTCGCCTTCCCCAAAAATGACATACAATTTTAGGAAAAATGGAACACACGAACAAACCCATCGCTTTCAGACTATTCCAATGAGAAGCCTACTGATCCATTCCCATCCGCAGGCGTGGGTACGAATCGGTCTGGAGGCTTCCCGCGTCCTTCCGCTCTGCCCACGCCCTAGAAAGACCTCGCGCGACAGGTAAGGTAACAGAACCCAATGACAAAGCTACTGAAAAGTCACTTGATGCAAATAGGGGAGATGAAGTCGTAATGAAGTATCTGCAAGGGAACGCGCAGAAGGAATGGTGGATTTGGGCAAGGAGAGGCAGAAAAGAGGATCATGCGAAAACTAGGGAGTTTGAGGCATACGTGTAAGTTGCGCCAGCGAAGGTCTGTGGGAGTCTCGGGAATGTTACCTGGAGAGGGTGAAAGCCAGAGGCAGGCGAGAGAAGAGGAAACGAGAGCGTGAAACCCCGAACTTTTTCTCCTTTTCAATCCTGTGTTGCCCGTGAGTCGATAATGAATCTCTAAATCTCCACATGATAAGGATTCACTGTATACTCCCAAAAATTTAGGTTACATGTCTACATATTCTGGGTATGGGTTGGCTGAATTGCAAAAGGCTTCAATGCGCTTCTTTGCTTATGTTTCATTATTTATTTATCTGGCTAAGTTGTGATTATTCACTCTCTGATTGCAGTATGTTGAACTAGTCGGTTGAACTAGAGCATGAATGAATTGTAACTGCTTTTAGCGACAGCATCGTCTTGAGTCACTTCCTGAGGCTCGTCTATGTGTTGGGCATGACACAAGTGGATTCATGTCCTACGTCTAGGACTTGATTGAATGGGGGAACTAAGAGATCAATTAAAATTAGATTAATCAGTCGATTAAAAGATGAAATGGCTCACGATAAATCGATTACATTTTTTAAACTATTGAAAGTCCTAATTTATGTACATCTTAAAGTCCCGAAAGCTTTCGAAACTTACAGCTACATATACTGTAGTGACGACATAAAGGGTCCATATGTTTTCCGCTTTTGACTTGTGCCTTGCAAAATATAAGAAATATTGCTACCTGAAGACGGTATTGAGTTGCAGTTACCATATCTTATTGGAGAGGTGTGACATGACAATGTCGAAGGTGTGAAACATTAGGACAGTTTATGTGGAAACTGTAAATAAATACATAACACTTCTTAAATCCTTGACAAGACAGCAGTAGACTCCACTGGAAGTCAGTAAACTACCACCTTTCCCTATGATTGAAATTCAAAGCACGTTCGAGGAATGCAACATCTGTGGATGAGGTTCGTACCTGGATGTGGCTCCATAATCGGACAAAATCGGAGGTCCGAAACCACCATGTACCCCAAGCGATCACAATGGCGATGTAGGTGCCTCCCATGAGAACGCTGAAGCTGAGCGCGTCGGTGTCGAAGCTGCTTTCACCTCGGGTGCCCTGCAGACGTGTGAGGGCCTGGAACCCCAGGGCGGTGAAACCTGTGAAGATTGCCACGAGGAAACACACGTAGAGAATGTCCCGTTTCTTCCACAGTTTTCTCGACGGATTGGAAATGTCGGGGGAGCCAGATGAGAGCATTCCGCACAGACTCCAGGGGAGAAGGCCAAAAACGCAGTTCAGCACCACGATGGATTTGCATCTTCTCCCTATTTCCAGATATTCATTAGTGAAAGGTGAAATTGGAGGTATTGAGATCGTAACGCTTTTAGACTTCATTATGCCCATCTATCCTTCTTTTGCTCAGACTGTCGAGTTTTGTGAAGGAATGCTATGTAACGAGTGATGAGTTGGGGGACAGGCTTTAAATTGCAGCGGGCCTGGGCTGTGTGACGCATGGATCAGAAAGACAACGCCACTCATTATTGACAAGTCAATTCCGTCTTCATCCTCGAGTTGATAATAAGAACGTATGCCTTATTACGAGGTCAAGGTCAATAAAATATGCAAGCATTTCGATCGGATGCAGGTGCTCACTTTAATCCCTCCGTGCTTTCACGCATTGAGACGCGTTCGAGGTTACGTTTCCTATCCGGGGGATGCCAACCCGCACATCAGAGAAATGGATTCGTCACCTCACTTGAAATTCTGGAGCGTTTCTCACACCAACGAAGAGGAAACGCACAATACATCTACTTAAGTTTCAACCAAAGGGAGTTATTCCCCCCCCCCCCCTCCTCCCCCATATTTTCACCTGTAAAAATCTCCTCTGCAGGCAGAAAGAGCTCCGGTTGTGGGAAAAACGCAGCATTTACATCATATGGGGTAGATGTTACATATTCATTCTCCCCGAATCTTCAACATTATGTACAATTCACGGCATGTCCTAATTGAAGCATAAGTCTTTCTACTATCACAGTTTTCATCTTGCGCTTACAAGAGTGGAAACAATTCCAAAGGTATTGACATTGGAACGTGACTGGAGGATGTTCGTAATATTCCAATGAACCCATCATTGGAATACTCATTGAAATGCATGGGCTTGTCTCTTTGAACCAAGGGCAAGTCGATTAGAAAGCCCCCCCCCCCCCCGTCTGGCGTCCAGAGGGAGGCCGCCTATGGTAGGGTGGGTATTGTTTACACTGGAAGGGTGCAGGGTGGGGGGCTTACGTGATGTCAGGGACTGCCCCTCCTCCTTTTCTGTTGTCTCTTCCGTCCCACCCTCTAGGAAGGGTATGGTTTAGATGCAAAGGAATGGACGTACGCTATTGATATAGGGATATTTTAGGCTCGATAATGATCGGCGTCGGGGATGTTGTTTTCCCGCTGGGTTTGTTTTTCTTTTTCGTATGCTGGGGTAATTCACTAATTATTGGGTCGATCGGAAAGTTCTGGCCGCTTCGAGAACATTCCATACAACCGAGTTTTTTTTTTTTAAGCCAAAATGTTCATTCAACGAAGTAATCGCCATCACAGTGAATCACCTTCTGCCAACGATCAGGCAGACTCCTGATCCCATACCTGTAGGACTGAGCTGGCTGTGAGTCGAAAAAATCAGTCATCCATTATTCGACCTCGGCGTCATCGTTGAACCTTTTCTGGCGAAGATGGTCGTTCAGAGCGCGGAAGAGATGGTAGTTGGTTGACGCCAGATCTGGGCTGTACGGAGGGTTCGGCAGAACCTCCCAGCCCAGATCCAGCAGTTTCTGCCGTGTGATCTTCGCGACATGCGGCCTTGCGTTGTCGTGCAGGAATCGAACAAAACGGTGCTCTGGCCTCATCGTGCGGAGTTTGTCGGCGAGCTACTGCAGCCGATCGCAGTAGTAGGCGGCGGTGATGCTGGTATCGGGTGGGAGCAGCTCGAAGTCGATCACGCCGTGCACATCCCACCAAATGCACGACATGACTTTTGGGGGGTGCAGGTCAAATTTCGGGTCCGGCTCTGGCTGGGCATCAGCATCAACCCATTGGCGCCTCCACCGGTAGTTGATGTACGGCATCCACTTTTCGTCTCCAGGGACTACGGAATCCAACCAGTGCGTCGCGATCGTGGACTGGGCGCAGGCAAGTGCTGTCGCTAAGTCGCGGGTACTTTGCCTCGTATCGGCTTCCACTGTGTGCTGCAACTGCTCGTCGTCGATTTCAGATGGGCGGCCCCACCTGGGCTCCTACTCGAGGCGGTAATTTCCATACCGGAAACGATGGAACCATCGTCGCGCTGTCCTTTTTTGATAAACTACACCTTGGCCAAACGCGGCGCAGATGGGGCGA
Organism: Darwinula stevensoni; assembly: GCA_905338385.1. NCBI lineage: Eukaryota > Metazoa > Arthropoda > Ostracoda > Podocopida > Darwinulidae > Darwinula > Darwinula stevensoni. The sequence goes on along the minus strand of CAJPEV010002338.1, from coordinate 26,819 downwards.
CTCGATTCGGCTGCTGTGATGCCAGATAGGATGTCGCAAAGAAGGCACTGACGATGGGTGGTCTCGTTAAAATCCATTTTGGTAGTCATGGTTATAGGCTTTTGAACGACTTAGCAACTGCTGGACAATCACGCCCACACACCCTTTATATACTGCTACTGTGGAAGGTTCGGGAAACTCCAGCTTTTTTCTGGAAAATTCTCGAAACGGCCAGAGCTTTCCGATCGACCCAATAATATGATGGAGATCGGAGCGGCGCAATAAGGGAAGGTGAAAAGAAATCCCCTAAAAAAATAGAGGTGAAATAAATCCCCTAATGTGTCATACCTCTTTCGTTCCTGTGATTTGCAGATGAAGGTCCATCCAAGCTTTCCAAATGCAAAAACTAGAGAAGAAAATGAACTAACTCGAGTTGATGCCGTTGCCAGAAAATCGTATTCGCACCTACGCACATAACGACCGGCAGATGTCTGTTTGACCGGATTTTGTCCGGTAAACCCCTCCCAGGTTTCTCAACCGATTTTCATCAGCCATAGCTCATTGGAATCGTAATTCTGTGTAGATGTGCATATTCATTTTAATTTTATTTCTGAGTTGATTTTTGACCTGATCCGGATGACCTTTTTGTATTATTTTTGGACCCAAATTCCGGTTTTAAATGTCATTCGAAAGCCCTCGACCTCTTCAACATGAATTCGTTTTCATATTGCAAAAATGTTGCCATTTGATCCTGCTGTGGCCAATCTGAGTCGAGAGTGCACTGGCGCCATCTCTGTACAGTCTCGATAACTGCCTCAAGACAATTGTACATCACTAGTTTTCTATTCTTGACTTCTCATTGAAGCTCACAAAGAAGAAAACATCCAATGAAATCATGTGAGACCAGGCCAAGCTGAATATATATTGCTTAGCCTCGACCCATTTCAAGGCTCCATAGTAGGCTTGGGTGCTACGGAAATTCTACTCATTCTTCCCAACGGTGTTGGATCTACAGCGACGAATGGTTGAAACGTGGAGACAGCCTTGAAGGAATGAGTCGTGTCATTCAAGTACTAAACTCCAGTTCTGATGCAGTAAAGAAAGTTACTCGGATGAATCCTTCCGTTGTATAATAGCACTCATTAGAGTGCTTTCAAGTTCTAATCAATGTTAGCACGCTTTCAGGCTCAGGAAAAGGAGTGTAATGCCAAAACGTCGACGACCGACATAATTGTCACCACGGGACACACGATCCTATTTTCGACATGGACCTGTGCTTCATCGAAAGCGAGTCATACCATAGAGATTGTAACTAGAGGCTCAACTCCGCTCGAATCCCATTCATTGACGGGGTCGCCATGTAGATGTCGCTGTCGACCTAGCGTGCGCACATCAACAACTCCTCCATGGGCGAACAGCGGACTCAACGAGACTCGAGTGTTACGTTGAGGGATCCCGTTGGGCCGAATCCCAGAACGAGTCGATTCCCGATTCTGCTGCTACGAAGCATGCCTCATGGAGGTGTTGTTGTTAGCAAGCCACTAGATGTCTCTGTATTATTTCGACCCCCCTCCCCTACTCCTACCCCTCGGAGTGTCGCCTCTAGTTACACTCTACTCTATGGTCATACTAGACCTTCATCAAATGATTATCAGGCCTTCCGGCAATGACGCTCACTCGCACCCAATAAATGATTCGTTATGCCTGGGATGATGGATATAGGGAGATGAAGCTACGAGCCTCGGGAGGGCAGAACAGCTCCTACCGTCGAATTTCTGGCCTGTCTAGAAGCTTCCGTTTCCTCCTTTGTCTGGCGTCTGTAAACACAAACTTGTTTCGATTCCATTCGTGATACATTCTTGATAGCGCAACAGCGAGAGATGTGAAAAGGAACGTTCTTATTAATGCAAGACCGAATGGAAATTTCGGTTTGTCGGCTCGTCGGGTAAAGGGTCGACCCTTCTCGTCTTTGGATGAAAGTTTTTTGGATGAAATAAGTGCAATCATCGGACCGGACATTGAATTTCTTTTTTTTTTTGTTGGACAACGTTTAGGCGCACAAACAGGTTATTCCTCGATATCCAACCCACTCCATTCAATTCCTCCCCCTTTCTCCCCCCAATTCTCTAAAATCCTTGGTTAAAGGATTACTCCTAAAATCCTTGGAATTCACGTTCTCGCCCTTCAAAGCAGAAGGGAATGAACGGTTCGATGCGTTGCAGGCCCCCAGTGGCTACCCCGCAGTTTGCAACCGCAGCATGGAAGACTTACGAGATGTCGATGACAGATGAAAAATATCTGCGAAGAGTCGATTCGCAAAGTGAATACAGATGCCTAATGAGAGAAAGATATCGCTAAATTGGCGCCTACCGCCAATTCAGCGATTCTAACCCTGATGCGTAAAAATTATTGTTCCCTGTATTTTTCATACAGTATTCGATATGTTCTCACGTGCAACTCGAGAGAAGGCTTTGGAATTCCTCGATAGACCCTCGATAGAAGGAGGCAAGCCGGCAGAAGGTACTTCTGGTACTCCAAGTACTTCTGGGCAGAGGGTCCGAGAAGACAAGCAACCATTTTTCTGCCTCCCTTCACGACGCAGCAATTGCCTTCAGGTTTCATGTCTCTTTCGTATGTCTTTCGAGAATGACAGCGCGAGGGTGCATGAGGGCATGCGAGGGTTCATGAGGGCATGCGAGGGTGCATGAGGGCATGCGAGGGTGCATGAGGGCATGCGAGGGTGCGTTTGACTATCCTACTGCATGGGCGATGAAACGAGGAATGATGCCAGACGCGTAACTCCCTTGCTGGACGGAATGAATCCAGCTGTTCAAGTGCTAAACTCCAGTTCACATCCCCTTCTCATGTGAGAGGAAGGTGATTGCTATTATGCTATTATTCATCTTACCCCCATGTCACATGTGATCTGGTGTGAGCAGGGGTGTGACTCTTGCGATCGCATGAATCTCCGGTCACAAGCATGTAAACTCAGCATGCGATCGCTCGTTCCCTCCCCGTCACACTCCATGTCGGATTGGCGGGAGTTTGAGTGTCTGACACCACAAATAGAACCAGAACTTTAGTGCTGGCTTTATTAGAATTTGGAGGAAACCAAGAACAAAACGGCCGACAGGGGTGCCGTTTTGACAATTTTACTCTTGGCCTCTCAACAAATTAGTGCAAACGGCCGAAGGACCTCATCTAAAGTGCGACACTTCTCAATTCAGTTTCCTCTTTTATTATGCCAAAAGTATGCAATACGAGTCAGTTTTGGTCTAAATTGTCTCATATTGCGTAATCTTGGTTGCCCTTTCATCAAGAGAGTATTAATCAGTTAGGGGTGTCAAGATCAATATAAATATCGATATTATTCTTTGCAACCAGACATATGCATGTACCTTCTCTTATTTTGGGCATCGGGAAAAAAAGTTTTGGTTTCATCGAAGCAATTGAACATATTGACGTCTCTTCAAGAATTTCAGTCGCTTTTTCTTGATTTTCTGAGCAACAAGTGGCAGACGCTGGTATTTCGATGGAGTGAAGAAAAAATTGAAGAGTTTGAATTATTTTTAAAGTGACAGTCTTGCTAATGACAGTTCAAAATGAACCAATCACGAATTAATTCAGTGGTCCTCGCTAAGCTGATGAGTACATAAGCATATGTATATGCCCTGATGAGTACATATGCTTATGCACTCATCAGGGCTTCAAAGCATTTGGAAAAGTTTGCAATATCGTTCAATCGGATTGCACTTGCACACGAAACATTCATGTGCACCACGTGCGGACTAAGTGTGCAAGACATAGATAGTCTAACCACTGAAGAGCCACAGAACGCCACAGCTACCGCAGACACGCCGATCTAGGGCCGCACATACACTGCTGATCCACTCAGCACATACACTGCTGATACACATACACTCAGCGCGCACGGAAGGGTCGTTTGCATGATTTCTCGCTCCTGTAAAATGCTTCTGCGTGCCGACGATTGGGCAAGTCGACGAAATACGTTTAGACAATCTGAAGGATTCGACAGGACAGTCAATTCGACGATACACGAATTTCAATGTTGCCTTTTTCGACGAATCGACAAACCTTTATGTCCTGACATAATATATTACTGCCTTTTGCGGTTTAATACGAATCTAAATTAGCCCTGCAAAAATGAGATAGAATTGCTAATATCCTGAGAAGGATGGGAGGCGGCTGTCACATGGGGCCTCAGGTTCCAACAGGGTTAAATACCACAGAAGACCAACACCCCCTCACGAATGAATGTGCGGGAAAAATGCGTTAATGAAACTCAGGGCTTCAGCTGATTTTTTCTTCCATTTTTAATGTAAATAAGCTTCCTCTGTGGCTTGGAGCTCGAGCTCCTAGGGGTCTTGGGGTATTGTCAGTTTCTTAAAACGGCGAACAAGACAAAGGGGGGTGATGTGATGAATGGCTTGTTAATGAGAATTAACGGTGTGGGCCGACAGCATCCTTAATGTTTGGATCCTCTCGGGGAGGCAGGGCGAGCGGGGCCCGCTGAGGAAGTTATTTTTACAACGGAGAGAAGATGTAATCACGTCATTCGGTCTCCCAGTATACACATTGCAATTAACAAGACTTTTCATTTGGAAATTAAGCCTACGATTCCCGTTATGCCAGAACAGGGAGGAATTTTTAGGGGGTGAGAGGGATTCTTCTGCAATTTGGGTAACAAACTCGATGCTTCGGGGTTCCATGGCAAAAGCCTTTGCCAAAACGTGCCAAAAAGCCACTGGATCCGTATGGGAGAGATAAAGTAATGAAGAATCTGCAAGGGAACGCGCAGAAGCAATAGAGGGAATTGGGTGCCAGTGGTCTGTGGGAGTCTCCGGAAAATTACCGGGAGGTAATTCATGCCAAGCCAGAGGTCAAGCCAGAGGCAGGCAAAGGGGGAAAGGAAAGCGTGAAACCCTCGTACTTATTCTGCTCTTCCATCCTGCGTTGTCCGTGAATCGATAATTAATCTCTAAATCTCCACGTGTTGAAGTGTCACTGAATAATCTCAATAATTTAGGTTGCGTTTTTGCATTTTTCCGATGCGGATTGGCTAAATGGCTGAAGCCTCAATTCGCTTCTTTGCTCATGTACCATTATTTACCTGGCTAAATCGTGATTATTCTCTCTCCGATTGGAATGTGCCGCATTGTGCGTTGAACTAGAGCATGAATCAGGGGAGAGTCATAAGGTTTTGAAATTCTCAGCGCAGACGAGCGATGGGATGCGCATGCGCCATCCAAATCATCCATTTGAAACACCAGACGATCCGCCCAGGTGACACCATTACCTTCCGAGCTCTCGCGGCGGGAGGTTGCTGTCTCGCTCCCTCTAGCATTCATGCCGCTTCGGCGGTTTCCTATCTAAGAAGAAGATGCACACTGAGTCTATGTAGTGACTTTCCCCTGTATTCCTTTGACTTTTCTAAATATGAAAAGGGTCACTCTCGCGTGAAAGCATTGAAGTTGGACTCGGAAGAATGGGAAAAAGCAGTAGCGGTGAATGTCTTGTGCGTCACAATACATGGCGGAACTCTCGCGAGAAGGGAATTTACTTTAATAAATATTGCGCTTTTTTCTGCATCAGAATCATGAATCATTGAGCTAAAGATCCTCGGAGGGAGAAATTAACCAAGAAAATGGAGTTTCTCTCCTAGGTAAGAACTATATAGGAACATCTTCTGAATGTCAGATAGCTGCAAATTTCGCAACTCGAAATGCTCCTCATCTGTCTCCGGGAAAATAGGAAATCAATGACTTTCTAAGGGCCCCAGTTGTCCCAAGCCGGCTTCTGGGTCATTATATTTGCCTCTCTATAAACCGTTTGCCATCCTCTCCACTTCATTTCACGTACAATTGCACAAATTTATACGTAATTATACTTTCACATTTTGGTAGATAGTCGGACAAAACAGATGGAAAATAAGTAGCATGGCAGACCTCTTCGCACTGTCACTTGCAGTCGTCGTTTTTCGGTGGCTACGGTCGGCTTTTGCAATGGGAGAAAACCCGGTTGCGCGAAGAAGCATAGGTGAGCTCTGAGACTAGCTTCTCTCGTCCTCGCTTATGGATATACCTTCTCTCCTCCTCGCGTCCTGTAGTCTCCACGTACCTTGGTGTGAATAGATAGTAACTGACGTTAGCGGCTGCATCGCTTTGAGTCACTTCCTGAGGCTCGCCTGCGTTGGGCAGGACCCAAGCAGAATCATGCCCTATGTCTAGGACATGATTCGATGAGGAACTAAGGAATCCATTAAAATTCGATTAATCTGCCGAATAAACGATTAAATGGCTTACGACTTAAACCACCATATACCTCAAGCGATCCCAATGGCAATGCACAGTAGATGCCTCCCATGAGAACGCTGAAGCTGAGCGCGTCGGTGCCGAAGCCGTTTTGCCCTTTTGAGAAGGCCAGGAACCCCAGGGCGCTGAAATCTGTGAAGGTTTCCCCGATTACATAGAAAATGTCCCGTTTCTTCCACAGCATTCTCGACGGATTGGAAATGTCGGGGGAGTCGGTTTCCGCACAGACACCAGGGGAAAAGGCCGAAAACGCAGTTCAGCACTACGATGTATTTGCTTCTACTCACTATTCCCAGATAATCACCAGTGAAAGTTGAAGCTGGGGACATTGAGACCGTAACGCGTTTACACTTCATTATGCCCATCTCTGTTTCGTTTGCTGAGACGATTCGAGTTTTCTGAACGATTGCTTCGTAGCGATTGATGGGTCGGTGGAGGGGCTTTAAATTGCTGTGGGACTGGGCGGTGTCACGTATGGATCATAATGACAACTCCACTCAAAATTGACTGGTCAACTCTGTTTTTTGTTTTCCCCTGTAAATGATAATAAGGGCGGATGCTTTATTACGAGGCCAATAAAATATGTATGCCTTTCGATCGGAAGTAGGTGCTCACTTTAACACTTTCAGTCCAGGCGGGGCTCAGGAGCACCACATTTTCTTCGCATATGTTTTACTATAGTGTAAAACCCCGTGCGCAATAAGTCGAAAAATTGCATATCGTGCTTGTCTTTCTGCTCTCTCTTCGTCAGCTTCAATCTTGAGAATTCCCTTCTTCTTCATTCTTGAAGCAGCATCTTGCGCACGTTGTCATATACACGCATATCCATTGACTGAGACTCAAGAATTTCTCTCTTCCTCGTGCGTTCAATAGATCCCGCCGCAGAATAGTTCGCACTTCTCCACCTTTTTCGCGGGACCTTGAAAGCACCAAATTTGAAAATAATAATATGCATCACTAATTCAATTCTTGAAACGTACGTGAAGCGCTGTCGTAAAAATTGTTACCATATCAACACTTTCCATAGTCCACAATGCCTCGTACTCTCACAGTCGGTTATGAGCACACAGCCCGGAAACGCATTCAGTGAAATGCTGTTCTCCCGAAATTAGGCTCACGATGTGAAAACGGTAGAACTTTTCGAACTCTTCACCTAATAGTTACCGCCACCAGGTTTCGAGTGAGACCTGAAGTTTTAAGCTGACGAAATTTTAATGAATTTGGAACTCTCGGTATTCAGATGGAGGACTAGGATGGAGGGAGGATGGTTCCCCCCCCCCCCCCATTTCCCTTTTGCAATATCCGGCGAGTTCCATTGGGTTGCATTCTAAAGGGACACAACTTTAAAAGTTCAAACGGATATGCTTTCAATCAACTATACGGGGATGCCTTTCGTCTTTTAGGTCTTTTAGGTCTTTTCGTCTTTTCGTCTTTTGCACAAATTCAGTGAGTTCGGCATCTTAGCCTTATAGTGAGACCCGCCGTTTTCATTTAAGAATGCCACGGTAGAATCGGGGAAGATTTTGAGCTTGGCGGATCGGCTCGACCTTCACGCCCGATGATAGATATTTACTATATCTATCATCGGGCGTGAAGGTCGAGTGACAATTGAGTTTCTGGTCGGGTGCGAGTGAATGCGTCATTTGAGACCTGGTGTTCAAAGGAGAAAGCAGGCTTTGGACCGGTCCGTTCGGCAATCGAGTTTCAGGTCGAGTGTGGGTCATGACCAGTGTGAGCATTTCTCCGGATTGCGTTCGGTATTGTGCTATTCTTATTGGTCGAAAAGTGGTCTCATTACATGAAAAAGGGACGAAATTTCGGACTTTTGAACTTGGAAGTACCGCCTCCGGCCATTACGCTTACGATTGACATTTCACTCATGAAAATCTGTTCATTCGTCTAAGAGGAGTTTCCCGGAATGACACCCTGACACAGATTATCCTTTTATGTATATACCTATGGATGAGAGATGGCCGGCCATCGACTTCACACAACCCATCCCTAAGAAAGAGGTTTTTCCGGCGTAAAGAGAAGTGAGTTTCAGATTTCTCGATATAACCGTCTTGCACGGTTCCTCATGCCAAAGACACGCTTCGCTCTCCTGTCTGCTTGCACAGAATGCCCTTCATTCTGAACCGTTACACCCAAAAATGCAATTCTGCGCAGATCAGCGAAGGTCCCTTCGTCCCTCCTCCTCGGAACAAATCAGAGACCCGTAGTTCTCAAGCTTAGAGGCCTAAGCGGGATGCGGACCAGCCACGTCATCTCGGTCGACGATCGCGTTTCGGGTCGGGTGCGGGCCACGATTCGAATCGGGCCGATCTAGTTTCAACTCGGAAAAGTCAATTCGTGGAGGCCTCTATCGCGCAGAAAGACAGGTGAACCCTTAGAAAACACGTTCATAGCGTACTTTTTGGACTTTTTAACCAATAAGTATCGCCTCCAAGTCGTAAGCTTTCGATTGACACCTCATGAAAATCCGTCTCGGAGGAGTTTCTCGGAATGACAGATTAGCCTCTTATGTATATGGGTGGTCACACAGGAATGTACGACCTTGAAGCCATGGCAGGATTCTGAGTCCCAGTTTATGGAAGTTCACCTCATGTCGTCAAGTCGGCAGCAGTCCGCTGTAATATGAAGCTGCCCGTATTTCCTCCGGCACTTCAAAAATTGTGTGTTTTCTTGAATTTATTTCAGCTAATACATTTCTCGCCTGCAAACTTTTTCTATGTTTTTGCAAGCTAGGTAATGGAAAGTAGCACAGGAATGCTAGGAAACAAACGACGTAAAATAGGAATATGAGTAATAGCTGAACTAATTAAATATAATAATTTTATTTTAAAAATAATAATTTTAAAAATAATTCAACACATTCATTTTACTGAAGGTAACCGTTTTAAAAGCACTTTCATTTCATATGAGCCCCGATGAAGCCCAAAAAGTTTCGTCCTTTTTTCACTGCCTAGAACAAAATTCAGGACTGAAAGGGTTATTGTGTCCGTGCATACATTGACACTCCGCTCGTCACCTCACTTGAATTTCTGGAACGATTCTCGCAGCAAAAAAAAAAAGAGGGAACGCACATTACAACTTCCCAAGTTTCTGCGAAAGGGAGTTATTCCCACCCCACCTGTGAGAATCCTCTCTGCAGGCTGAATGATCTCTGCTAGCGGGGAAAACGCAGCATTTGCATCATGCTGGGTGGATGTTACACATTCAATTCTCCCCGATGCTTCGACACTGTGCAGTTCACGGCATGTAACTGAAGCATGATCCTTTCTGCCATCTCGGTTTTCACCTTACGCTTTCATCATGCGCTTACAGGAGTGAAAAGAATTCCAGTGGCATTCGCATTGGAACGTGACTGGAGGATGTCACGTTCGTAATATTCCAATGAACCGATCATTGGTATACTCATTAAAAATCATTGACTCGTCTATCGAACCAAGGTTAATTCCATTCCATTTCCATTGTTTGCGTTGCGTGCGGTATCGTCGGGCGTGGTCGGTAGTACATAAGTGCTAACATTACATTGATTGCTTATCGGCAAACAGCACTGCCGTCAAGGTTAAGGAAACCAAAAAAATGGATGGAAGTTGTCACCTTGGGAAGGTTCGTATCAGTCTATGCGGAATCAATAGTCGTTAGGCAAGGATTCCAAAGCGAATTTCCACTGGTAAAAAAAAAATCATTTTTCTGGCTGACCTTCCAGGAAGTAAATGCTTTAGGTCCTTCTCCCTTCCTGAGAGGTCGCTGCGACTTCTTCGCTTCCCGTGACTTCTTCGCTTCCCTAACCTTCATTCTCTTCCCGAACTCCGCGGAGCAGAGGTGATGTCTGATAAATGAGATCTCCGCTTCTGTATTTATCGGGATATCAACCCCTTTAAGAGTATCAATCGGAACTACGTCTTAGTATTGACCGGCACTCTTATCCGTATTGATCGCGATCCCATGCGCATCGTCCGTAAAGTCCATCTTCGCCACTTTTTAAGTAGACCTGAGTGTAAAAGTACGATAGAGGAACGGAATGGTTATTATGCGACCGACGGCGTCATTTCCATCGAGGGTAAGCGCTCCTATTCTCTACCGTCCAGATTGAATCCCGCCGCTTTCACCCTCGGGAGTCACTCAGCTTGCGAGAGTGCCGATCAATACGAGGACGGTGTTTCCATCGATACTCTTAATCCCTTAATAAGGGTCTGGATCCCGATAGGGGCGGAGATCTCATCCCAGCGAAGAATTCATCCTTCCTCCAGCGGGATGAAATGGGACTTGAAGTGTTACGCGCAGGGACGCTCTGCATGTCACCGCGGGAAAGTTCGCAACGAGGTGTAAACACCCCTTAAGTGGGGGGGGGGGGCAAGACGGACAATGTGTATCAAGTACCGTTTCAAAAGTACTGGAACGCGTGCTGATTGCATATATGTGGTAACTTGCTGTGTTGACGAGTAGTTGCAATCACACTTCCAGTCAGGAAATCTTGTTTGTAGGCGTGTCTCGCTAGGCATCTGTTGATGTAACGCTGACCGGACAATGTCTTCGCAATATTGCTCTTTTCAACATCGAGTCAAGGTCGACTATATGTTGAAACATTGATTCGGTTCGATGGAACACGTGGTGCATTGTTTTCACGTGAGTCTTTCTCTTCTTTGGATAATCTGGAGTACTTCGATACGTGCCAAAGACATTCACTATACACAGGTATTCGTTTTAAGCGATGAAAAGACAAATTCAACGGGAAAACACTGTATAAGATGGTCAAGCACCATCGAAACTGTCTCAGATCTACTTCTAGCATAAGCAATAAGGGAAACAAATGATTTAATCAGCCAATTTCTTTGTCTTCATTGAACTTCATCACTTCAGTAGAACCTCATCGAACAATAAGATGTCCGGGTGAACCCCTTTCGGTCCGTCGCTCATGAAAATCCATTCAATCTTAAGAAATCCAGAGGAATCATTTTCCTAATAGATCTTGCAGAGTAGGGTCAATAATACAGAATCCTCTCAGTCGCCTAAGGATCTGCCGGGAAACCGACTCCTTCAAGGTTGGAAAATTCACGACAGCATTCGTTTCGGTTTTAATATCCCTTCAGCATACCCCTTGGTAGCACATTGAAAAAATGTCATAGAAGCTTTCTTTCATCGACAAATGAAAATTTTTCATTCATCATGAAAGACATCTGTCTTTCTATGAAACAAATATGAACTGTGTATTGCAATTGGAAGTGCCTTAGGCCAAAATCTTTCTGAACGCCCCTCGTATTTCATTTGAATGGGAATAACTCGTAAACAAAAAAACATCCATTTCAAATATTGTATGACACTTAAATCAGTACGTGCCTTTAAATATGCAAACAATAAAAAATCTGAAACATTCTTTGCAAGTTAAATGATTATGGAAACTTTTTATCGGGGGCGTACTGGAAATAATGAGCACTAATTAATTGCAGGAAAATCACGCTATTCGGACATACCTGAGATTTTATCCGTACAAAATTTTTCCGCAACTGATGATCATCGACATCAACAATGTCATTGTTTACACCCGGATAGCGACACAGTATCTATTGTAACTAGGGTCTATCGAGAATAGTGTGTTGAAGCAGGATGTTGCGATAGAGTACCTCACGAAAGAAGATGCAAAGCCTAATGCATTAATGTTCGATTGCAAGGTCTGCATGTCGAGTCAAGCTTCATTCAAGTGTGAAACGATGGGTTTTATGCATTTTTAGAAGTGGAAACATAGGCATTGAAGATGAGCTCAAGCAAGCCACCAATCGCTCTGAAACCAGACACCCGAAATTAGGTGGCCGGCACGATACGCAAACCTGAGTCCATTCCACTTCTGGGAATCCATCAAGAACGAAGCTGACAGGACGAGCAGATAATGCGGACCACAATGGGTCAACGGGCTGTTCGGGCGTTCTGCAGGAAATTCCATAGACACCAGGAAAAAGTTTCTCTCGACGTCTAGAAGCAGGTTTTGAGGCTGGAAGCGCTCATATCGAAAAAGTATTCCACAAAGACGATACAATTCATTTATTTTCTCTACAATTTTGTTTTTCTTTGGAGAGAATACTCATTTTAATAAATAACTTTAAGGGAATTCAAAATGGCAAACACCGAATAAGTGAAACACTGTAGTGCGAATAATTTCTCAGCATTTCTCGCGCATACCTCGTAGCAGGACATTGGAAAGAGACAAAAGAATAGAAAATGATTTCCCAAAAGTGCCACAACGAAATTTCACGATTTTCATCACTCTTGGACCTATAAGGTGCTGATTCAATAATCGTGGCAGCGTATATATCCAGTCGAATTCTTCCAGATATTGAAAAGCATTCCTTTACTATTTGAATTGAATCATGACGATGAAATACGTGAGGACTGCACCCAAGGCCTGCCGGATTCAAGTCGCTATTAGCTGAGTTCATTGAAAAGTCATGGAATTGCAAGTAGAACTCACGGAGATGAGCATGCTCCGGTTGTATTTAAAGAAACCAGCAGCCGACGGCGAGATCGGATCTCCATTGAGGCGCTCCAGAAACAGCGAAACCTGAGCCGCTTCGGTCCTGCGTAGTTTCAGGGTCTCCACTCGACTTAAATGCTCCTTCGTTTCTTTCGCCTGCGAAGAACCGTGAAATGGAATTCGCCAGAATGTCGTCCCTTTCAACCGTGACTTACAACAAGGACTCACGGTTTCAGCCAGTCGATGACAATAATCTGCAAATCGAACGAATTTTGTTGTGTGCATTGTAGCAACCAATATCGATACTAGGGCCGACATAGTGTCCTCTCCTCCTACAACAACAAAATTCCAGCTCAAAAATCCAAATTCAAAACGAATAAGATGTCATTAAGGATGACTCTTAAACTAACGATTAAGCAGACTCCAAAGAGAATATTTCATTCCACTGGCATTGCTCATGATCCCTGCTTTTCTCATACTAATATTGGAAATAGTCTGAAAAGCGATGTTCCAAAATGGTAGTGGTATTTACCAGTTCCAAAATATTATCGGCATACGATTCTTTCTAAGAGATTCCGCTTTTTCCATATCTTTTTCTCCATCTGGTATGATCCTTTTCCCATTCAATGACAGAAAACTGTTGATCATTTATGACTACTTCCCCGGGAAAAGCGACTTTCCATTTTCGCCGCATGCTAAAATTAGGACACGACGTAGTAGGTAACTTGACAGCTGGAAGATACAGAGTAGACGGCAACCATACATCGTAATGTGATGTAATTTTTAAAAAATTCCAGAAGGTTTCCCTTTCTTCAACCGCAGCTTCAACCTAACTCTCTTTCCCTAACACCCCTCCCACTCCTTCCCAACAGAACTCACTGACTTTGAACGCATGCCTGACCGACGGACGGGACTTCGGGTCAGACCAAGCCCTAACTTTTTTCATTCAAAAGAAACTCAATCCTCGACTTACAGGGCCAATTAGGCCTATAATGATTATTCCCTGGTCCTCGATACATCTCGGCGAGGACGTGTATCTTTGAGCAAATCGCAAACTTATTCGGTCTCTCAGGACCCACTTCATAGAGGACGTGTAAAATTAGGCCGTTTTGAGGCCAATTTCGAGTTTCATGAATAATTTCAGTGGGATGTCGAACGCTTCGCCTATCTGGAGTTCCTTAAACCGTCTCGAATAGGTCTAAAGAGAGAATGCCTTCAGGAAGCCAGAGACTCATGGTGCGCGCCAACCTGTTAATTCAGGAATCTCAGGAAATGATTACTCCTTATTCCTGCACATCGATTGGCCAATGCAAGCCACCGTTTCAATCCCAGCACAACTCATGAACTCGGCACATGAATGTCTCATACATTAAAAAACAGAATATCCAGATATCTTTACTAAGGCCGAAGCAGTAACAATTATGACATAATAATACCACGATATCCTGGAACACTTGGTAACGGGTCCGGATCCATCACGCTAAGCCTATATTAAGACCGAAAACAAGTTTCTCGGGTTGAGGGAGGTCAGTTTGGAAGAGGGAACGGAGGGCGGGGTGGGAATAGGTGTGAGGTCGGCAGGACAAGCTCAGGCCGTGTTGAAAGGGAGAGGGAAAACTCGGGCCCTTGTAATCGTCGGTGACTCGAACGTCAGGCGTCTTGAGGGAGCGATGGAAAAAGATTCAGGAGCTCAGGTTTCTTTCAGTCAGTTTCCCGGTGCTAGGATTGAACACATTAGGGATAGGATCGGATCGGTGGTGTGCTCCGAGTCAGCCGAGGAAGTGTCGGTGGTCCTTCACGTAGGGACCAACGATACTCCCAAGTCTGGCTCTGAACTCATCATGGGCAGGCTGAGGCAGGCTATTAGGGCGTGTCGGGAGGCAAGGTCGGGGGTGCGGGTGACGGTATGCGCGATCCCGAGCAGGCTAGACAAGGGAGGAATCACGTGGTCCAGGTCGGAAGGGGTTAACGACAGGTTGAAGGAGTTATGTATCGCGGAGGGGGCAGTGTTTCTGGACACTAGGGAGGCTTTGAGTCGCTGTAGAAGTCCGATGGCTAGGGATGGAGTACATTTTTCGAAAGAGGGAGCTGTAGCAGTCGGATTGGCTATCATGAAGGAAAATGAGCCTTTTTTAGGGTTGTAGATGGGGGGGCAAGGGATCACAAGCAAGGGACAGCCACTACGAGCAGCTTTAGACCGCCGCGTACTGGTGTGCAGGAAAGGCAGGGAAGAGTCAAGTGTTTCTACGCGAATGCACGCAGCTTACGTAATAAAATAGACGAGCTCAGGGGGCGGGCACTGGACAACGGTTTCGATGTCATCGGAATAACCGAGACTTGGGGAGGTTCTCACATTTCGGATAAGGAATTCGAGATCGAAGGATACGACATCTTGCGGAAGGATAGGCTCGGCAGAAAGGGGGGAGGAGTCGTGTTGTACGCTAAAACCGAACTGGGCGTTCGCGTCAGAGAAGATCTCACTTCGGCTAACTGTGGAGCAATCGAACACTTATGGTGCGAGATCGG